>JAODAL010005210.1:0-146472 GCA_025379985.1 Phyllomedusa bahiana
GTTAAATTTTTAATCTGTCTTGGGACCGTCCCTCACAGGTCAGGAGCTGTGGACGGCTCTCCGCAACGAGACGAGCGCTGGTTGGGTGCCTAGAACCTTGTGGCCAGGCAAGGTGGTGTGCGAAAAACGGGCGAAATCTGCTGGCCGCTCTTAAGTTTGGGTTAGGCTGGAGCCCCTCCCTTGCCTGGCACATATCATGACCCTTGTCGTCCAGAAATTTCTAAAGAGCTACCCGGGTCTGGACTGCCTGTGAGGAAGGCTCGAAGTCTGAGTTCGCACTTCCGCCGTTCGCACCTGCTTCGTTCCGCCTGGCTGCGTTGCAGCGCCCAGCTCGACCTCCCCGTCAACCATCTCGTTGTGGACGTGGCAACATGCTGGAATTCCACCCTCCACATGCTCCAGCGATTGTGGCAGCAGCGCAATGCCATTACGCAGTACAAGTGACACAGGGCCCTGACGAGCACGGGGGCCGGAACTCGGGGTGTTGAGCCACCGAGAGTGGAGGCAGGTGAAAGGCTCCTGCTCCATCCTTGCCAGTTTTGAAGAAGCCACCAAAATGGTCAGTGGGGACGATGCCCTTGTCAGCATGAACATTGTGGGATCTTAGTTCTGGAATGATCGTTGGCCCACTCTGAAACAACAGGTCCGCCAGCAAACGAAGGAGAAGACGGACACAGATGCGGACACGGACCCTTTCTCTCCGTCCAAATCCACAAGGCCCGACAGTTTCACAATTTCCCATCGGTCTTCATTAGCAGGGGTTCGGGGTCCTGGGCTAGTGAAAGGTGGCGCAGCAGGTCTCAGGGTGCATCTTTCTCAGGCAAGTCAGGGCTGTGTTGAGCTTTTGCCGGAGGCAGCGGAGGAGGGGGAGGTGTTCCTAGACACCGACGTTACCGACGCCCCTTTGCCTTGGAAGAGGTTGGCGCGAATTTGAGACGGGAGGAGGAAGATGGGAAGATCAGTTTGCTAGTGCCCTCGACCCAGAGGCTTGGGGAAATCAAGGCTCCATCTCTCACATGAGTGTTTGGGAAATGCTCCATTTCCCCCAACATGATCCTCGCAATTTAAAGGGCCCTCCCAAAAAGAACAACAGTTACTGGGTGGCCACACTCCTGGATCCCGGTACAAAACAAAAATCAGCACTTTCCTTCCACCCACCCAAATAGAGAGTAAATGCAGGAATTGGAGACCTTGCTGATTGATCAACTGGAACATCTGTTGCGTCTGCTTCACGTTCCCCAAATATCACGGTGGAACAACATCAGCGACGTGACAGCAGTAGAGTGCCAAGCAGCCATAGCGGCAGCAGCAGGCAAGGTGGCAGAAGCCTAATGGGTGACCTCTGGCAATCTTTATTTACCACCTCACCAACGCATGCAATGCAGGGCACACATCCAACACACAGAGATCAGCTTAAGATCATGGTGCACGACTATCTGCGTCTCAACACCGATGTTTTGTATGCGTTCCGGACCCAATAGACTTCTGGGTATCCAAAATGGGCAATGGCCCAGCTCGCTCGCCACGCCATAGAGGTGTCCTACCAGCAGCCAGCGTCATATCTGAGCGGACCTTCCCAGCACAGCTGGAGGAGTCATTACAGACAAACGCATCCGGCTTTCCACAGATAATGTGGATCGTTTGACTGGCATGGATCTCTGATGTTGTGGCCCCAATTGCCGAGGTCACCGATTAGTTGCCGGTCTACTTCACATTCCTCTTCAAACAGAAATGGTCCTCTTGAAAACTTTTTTTAAATAAATCATTTCTTACTGCAATTTTTATTCTCTTTTTCCCAAAACAGTTCTTTTTGGGCTGGTTTTGCTGTGAAGAGACTGAAAAGACAGCAAGGTTTCATGACAACACCGTATTCCATTTACTCACTTTTATCTTTAGAAGTTTTCGCATTGTCAAGGGTTTTTTTGAGGTCATGTTGCTGTGAGATACAGCTATAATTATGTCTTTTGGAACAGAAATGTGGCTTCTAAGTGGCATTTCTCCATCACAATTTTTATAGTGGCTGAGAAGTCATATTTATAATTTTTTGGGTCATGCTGCTTTGAAATGCAACAATACCACAGGTCCTATTCTAAAAAAATTTGTTTCTAACAGACATTTGTTCTTCACAATTGTCAAGAGTGGCTCAAGGGTGATGGTGCTGTCAGAAAACAGGGAAAAGGTAGGAACACTGTTAATGGACACATATTGCAAAATGACGCTTTTTGCAATATCTTTAATATAGCTAACAATCCCTGTATTGAGGCAAACCCATTTAATAAAATTAAAAAAAGAGAAACAAAGACATGGTGGGATTCCATCCCATTTTAAAATGTGTTTTTCTAGAATTAAACTACTAAAAAAACTTGCATGTACAAAATAGCTGGTTAAAAAAATTCCTCTGAATTGTACAAGGAGGTTTCAGGAAACTTGACCAGATGTAGTTATTCAAAAGGGCATGGGGTATGGAGCACGGACAGAGAACAAAGTACAGAGACAATTTTCTCCAGCACGTTGAGTAAAATGAGAAAAAGAATGCCCAAACAAAAGGGCCCCTGGGTGTAAACAGGAGCGTTAACCACCAGTATTTCCAAGTGAAGCTCAATTGGTCCGCACTCATACGGAGGGGCAAGCGCTACCCAGGACAGGGACAGTATATGTCCAGTGAAACTAAAATGGTGGTTGAAAAACTCCTTTATCCGGCACTTTTTAAATGTGGGGGTCATGCAGGTTTGGGGCCCCATGCTGTGGCCCAGGACAGGGATAGTCAATGTCCAGTTAAGTTAAAATGATGGTTCAAATACTGCCTTTCTGGCATTTTTTAAATTTTGTGGGTGATGCGGGTTTAGGGTTTCATGCTGTGGTACAAGACAGGGATAGTGAATGGTCTGATTTTTTTTTTTTCTGTGGCTTTTATAACCTAAGTGTGTTGCCTAAGATGTAGCACGTATCCATTTGACTGTTGTGGATTTTAATTCCAGCTTCTCCAGCCCTGTTTGGGTGTAAGAATGAGGGTGTTGTTGCTCTCCCATGGTCTTTAATGGTCATCGGCGATTATCTATCATCGACCATCGAATATCTTGTCGATGATGGCCGACCATCGACCGATGTCGATAGCCAACGTAATCGCTCAACACTAGTGGAGAGCCACCGTCGTTTCCCCATATTTTGTATTTTCCACTTCCTTGTGTGTACCTGCTTTATCTATATACGTACGTATGGCTGATTTGTGTTCATTGATTCGTATCCTAATATTACGTGTAGTCTATCCAACATACACTTTGCCGCAAGGGCATTTCAGCAAATATACAATGTTTTTACTTAAGCACGTAAAAAAAATGCTTAATGTGTATATCATAGCCTTTCATTGGATGTTGTATTTTATCACCTTTTATGACAGAGTTACAATTCTGGCAGGACATGCAGGGAAAGGTCCCTTTTCTTAGTGTAGATGGAATTTTTTTGTGAATTTTTTGAGGGACTAATGTCTGAAAAAAACCAGGAAATCTCCAATGGATTCACCTTTTTTTATATACAAATCGAGGACTTTCTTTGAACAAATAGCCATACGTTGGATCACTTGTCAAAATAGACCAATGACGTCGAATGGCCTTTTGAATGATTGATGCATGTTGGTCATACACTGAAGTGAACATGAACTGATTTTTACATTTCCTAGATGAAGGTTGAAGAGCAGTGTCCCGTGGAACTGTAAGAACTTCATGACCTAATTTCAAAAGATGTTGTCCATCATAACCTCTAGACGAGAATTTCTCAACTAAACTTGGTCAGATGAATAAGATACTCGCGTTGGTTGAAAAATCCGTCTGCCCTTAAAAATTGTCCACGAGGAATACCTCGGAACGTCTGGGGTGCTGATAAGATTGTTGATGCAATAAATTATTGCGATCAATTGATTGACTGTACAGTGTAGTGAAAAACCCAGCGCTTTCTTTATGGATTTCAACATCCAAATATTGAATTACTTGTTGATGTTTATTCATAGAGAATTCTATCAAAGGATGAAAACTATTTAAATATGTCAAATATGTATCCAATCGTGTCTCCGTGCCTGTCCATAGGACAAACATGTCGTCGACGTAACGCCACCAAGTGTACACGTCTGGAAAAAAAAATCAGAATCAAAAACATACCGCTTCTCAAAAGATGTCATATAAATGTCAGCAAAACTTGGAGCCACAGGGGACCCCATAGAGGTACCCTGTGTCTGCAAGTAAATGTCCCCAAAGCGAAAAAAAAACTCTGGGTAAGGACAACATCAAGTAACTGCATTAAAAACTCAATGAATAAATTAGACAGTTTGGGATCCTCACACAGAGTTTCCCTAACTGCCTCACATCCCTCTATGTGTGGTATACTGGTAAAGAGGCCCTTTATGTCTAAAGTGCATAGCCAGGTAACTCTAGAGGTATCCAAGCTTTGTAGTTTTTTGAGAAATTGGGTAGTGTCCCTTAAGCTATTGCTGTTGCGTTTCACACTAGGCTGTAAGTAAGAATCAATATATGCAGTGGGGGGTGTGGCCTGGCACAGCATGGAGCTGGTCACATAGTCTTTGAGCTCTGAGGAAACTAGCTTAAACCGGCTCTACTAAACCTGCATTCACCGTGATTCTGGGTCATCTACCTGCATAAACCCTCACTCTCTGACCTGCTCTGCTCAGGGCTCTGGTTCCGGCCGGCGATTCAACAGGACGGCGTTCCCAGTCACTCCTGTACTGACTGGCAGAAGGTACAAGCAGCAGGCCTGAATCCGGCTGGCATTCAGCAGAGCTGAATCCTGCCTGCCTAACTACACAGCAGCTGCTTCACTACTGGTCAGAGCTGCACTGCTCCTGGTCGAGCCTCTTGGACTCTGTTCTCGAGGTGACTCTCATCTCCTGCTTCTCAGCAGCGATAAGGTAAAGAGAGGAGACTGACATATCCCAGCCTCTACCCCCCATCAAGGGTCCTGCTACAGCTCCCAGGCTGACATCCCTCAGTCCCTAGAGCCACTTTTATTATTTGGGTGAAAGAGATAACAGGGCTGTGGGTGTTATATCTGGTCACTGACTCCTCAGCTGGCAGTTATTTCTCATATCCCAGGACTGGCTATAAAACGGTCTCCCTGCTCACACCATTGCCGTGGAAACCACATGTACTCTGCTGATTATTTACTCTTCCACTGCCAGTCTTTGTAAACAACTTCACTGACAGGCTCTAGGATTTCTGAAGCTGATGTCAGACTTTTCAGCTAACTCCATAAGGGATTTCACCAACTTACTGTGCTTTCTCCTGCTGAATTGATAAGGTGCTTTCTGAAGTAAGAAGATTGGGGAGAGGTTGGAGACTCCTATACAGCGACATGGGAGGTACTACTAAAAGATCACAAAGACGCAAACCTACTAAACTTACTGAGTTTTTTCAAAATCCATCTTCCAAATCCCAGGATCGGAATAAACGTATCCCAATCCCTCCATTATCTCCATCTTCATCACGCCCAGATTCTGTAGATCTCGACCATCAGGAATCCAATGGAACAAGCTCATGTTACTGAAAGGTCCCTGCAACGTCTATTCTCCTCATTCAGAGGAGTCGCTACAATCTGACTTATAACAGATGATGGGTGAATTTCCATCTGACATCCAAGCCTTAGTCTCCAGAACAGAACACGTTGAGAATAAGATGGCGAATTTGCTAAATCACACAATTTTAAACTGATCGATGCTAATGCCGCCCTTGAAGAGGAAGTGCAAAAATTATCCTCCAAAGTTCTAGATCTTGAAGATCGCTCCAGAAGAAACAATATAAGGCTAAGAGGTATTCCGGAGTCGGTACCAACAGACTCTCTCCCACAATTCTTAATAGATCTAATGGCTATTGTTCTCCCCTGAAGCTTCATCTCTAGACTTAACAGTAGACCGCATTCATCGCCTACCTAAACCTTAAACACATTTCCCCCTCTTTACCTAGGATGTCATTGCAAAAATCCACTTCTTTCGCACTAAAGAAAATTTCCTTAAAGCCATCAGGAAAAGTTCTGACTTTCAAGAGAGATTGAAGGACATCTCAATCTATCCGACCTCTCTGCAGGACAATGCTAAAGAGGAAAAGAATTTGCACCGTTTACCAAGATCCGCAGGGAGAATGATAGTGCATATCTGGGGTTCCCAGTGAAACTTATTGTCACCAGGGACAATTATACAAATGTCTGCTTCTCCCCTGCTATGCTAAAAGATTTATTAAATTCATGGAACCTGCTTGTCACTCCAACAAATTCTCCACCACGAAAGAAGGATAGACCGGAACTGATCACTCCCATCTGGTCAGAGAAACACCAATATTCTAGAAACAAGATCAGATGATTGAGCCTGGAATCTGGTGATTGCGCCCTACTACTGTTTCCTTGAGTATGCTCTTTCATTGTTGCTCCCTTAGTTAATTCTTGAAGGTGGGCTTTGCTCACATTCTGTAAGTGCCTACACTGAACTGTCCCCCATACTTATTTCCTTTGAGGAAATAATTTAGTTTGCAATGTCTTTGCCTGTTACTTGGTTTACTGTTATTGTTTTGGCCATGAAAACATCTTTTACTTGTAGTCCTGTATTTAACATCTTCTTCGGGACGTACATTATTGTATCTCGGGTTGCTAATCCTCTTCTTGATTCATAATGGGTTTTAAAATTATCTCTTTAAATGCTAACGGCCTTAATTCGCCGTACAAACGCTCACTTTTCTGGAGAGATGTTTTGAAATCTAAAGCAGATATAGTTTGCGTTCAAGAGACCTATTTAACTGCTCAGGATTCTGGGAGACTAAAGAATAAAAAATTTCCATACTCTTATTTTACTCTCTCACAGGTTAAAAAAGCTGGTATCGCTCTTTTTATTAAGGACTCACCTTTATTAATTCAATTATTGACCCAAAACATAGATATATCATCCTGCAATGTGAAATAAATTCGATACCTTACACAATCCTTTCCCTTTACGCCCCGAATACTGGGCAGTTATTTGTCAAATCCACAATATCTAAGGCTAGGGCAATTTGTAGAGGAGGTTTAATCATTTGTGGAGATTTTAATCTAGTTATGGATAGGTTGCTTGACAGATCTAGGGGTGCTGCAAGATATACTCCCGAACTTTTAAATTATACACAAGAAGAAAATCTACATGACCCTTGGAGATACCAACACTCCAATGAGATAGACAATACATTTTATTCCGCCTCCAAAAATACCCATTCGCGGATTGACTTTTTTCTCTTAGATCGAAAAGCTCTTGTGAATGTGCGACAAACTGAAATGGGCCTTATCACTTGGTCCGACCACGCTCCTATAACTCTCTCCTTATCAGACCATATGAGAACATCTCCAAATGTTCCTTGGAGATTGAATCTGTTTATGTTAAAATCTGCCACAAATACTTCGGAAGTATCGGGAACCCTTCAGGAATATTTCAATATTAATTCCCCTTCTGCTCCTTCCATAGAATCTTTATGGTGTGCCCACAAGGCATATATTAGAGGTATCTGCATGAAGTTAGCATCTAAAGAAAAAAAGCGCCATGAATCAGAGGTTAATAAGATCTTGGACAACATTAAGAAATTAGATAAGTTTCAAAACTAACCCAACCCTACATGTTAAAAAAGAACTTAACCAAAGAAATCACAATTGGCGAAACTAAAATTGAATTTTTATATCCAAGGAGATAGACCTACTAAATTGTTGGCGCGCAGAGTTAAGACCCTTCAAGCCCGTTCTAAAATACCTTATATTTCCACTCCACATAAGGGCAAAATTAGGGACCCCCAACTTATCTCCAATTCCTTTGCGGATTATTACCATCCCTTTATAATTTAAGGGACGACCCTAATCTCCTTCCCATTAGCGCAGATCAAATTAACAATTTTCTAAATAAGCTGGCTCTTCCGGCTTTAACTGAAGAAGACCTGGATGCACTGAATTCTCCAATTACTATGATGGAAATAGAAAAAACTAACTCATCCAAACTTAACAAAGCACCCGGAACAGATGGTCTTCCAAATGAGTACTACAAATTATTTAAATCCATTCTTCTTCCCTATATGGTTTCCATTTTCCAATCAATAATTGATAAAGGATCTCCTCCCTCTGAAATGCTTCATGCAGCGGTGACCACTATCCCAAAACCAGGTAAACCTTCAGACTTAGTCACTAACTACAGACCCATATCTTTGTTGAATTGTGATATAAAATTTTATTCTAAACTTATTGCCTCCCGGTTAAACGACATACTCCCATCGTTGATTAAATTGGATCAAGTAGGGTTTGTGAAAGGTCGGCAAACCAGAGATGGTGTTCGTAGAGTATTAGATGTCTTGCATTTCATTAATTCTAATAAAACCCCTTCGGGCCTTATATCCTTAGATGCAAAGAAAGCCTTTGACAGAATAAATTGGGATTATATTAAAGAGGTATTGAAAAAATTTGGCTTCTCTGGTGCGATTTACAGTGCAATTACGGCTCTGTATACCTCCCCTTCCGCAGCAGTATTGTCTTCAGGTTTTCTTTCCAGGCCTTTTCCCATATCTAATGGTACCCGACAAGGTTGCCCTCTTTCCCCCCTTATCTTCACGCCTTGTATAGAGCCTCTGGCAGAAAGTATCAGAAGTTCTAACCTTTTACCAGGTATTGACTCCACAGGAGTCGAACATAAAATCAGTCTGTATGCGTACGACATTTTGATTGTCGAGACCCTGCTTCCTCATTCCACATTTACTACATAATTTTAGAAGCTTATAGTTAAAGTGTCATACTATAACTAAACTTTAACTAAATCTGTCCTGATGCCTTTGCATGTGCAACCTTCAGGTCTAGCAGACCTTTCCCGCTTTCAGTTTATTTGCTCTGACACTTTTATTTCCTATCTTGGTATAAAAATATTTTATTCATTACAAAATACTATTAGTGGTAACTTGGACTTTGTATATGACACTTTAGTCTCAGAAGTTGATAGATTCAATCTTCTTCCCTTATGCTGGATCTCAAGGATTAATGTTTTTAAAATGATGCTTTTACCTACATATCTGTATGTATGTAGATGTCTGCCCTTTGTGGTTCCTTCCTCGCTTATAAACAAACTACAATCCTATTACTAAAATTTATTTGGGGGCAAAGAGGCCTAGATGTAATAGACGATATTTGTATTTACAGTCCAAGAAGGGAGGTATGTCTGTGCCCAACCTTGCATTGTATAATGCAGCATCTATTTTGGATGTCAGCTACTTTCTGTGGAATAATCCAAGCATACATCACTGGTCCCAGCTTGAAAACGCCACCTGCTACCCCTACACGGTTAGAGATCTCCTTATTGCCTTACTTTTAGGGATTACTATCCCTAATAGTGACCTACCCTCTCTTCAACACTTATTTCTATCTTGGAACAAATATGTAGTGAAGAATCATCTAACACCCTTTTCAAGACAGTTGTGTCCGATTTTAATTCTTCAGTTATGTATCCCTCACGTCTCCCTTTATGATTGGATATCCCTTTATGATTGGATATCTAAGGGGATTCATACGATTGACCTTCTTTATTCTGATGAGCAACTTAAACCTTTTTCTGACTTAACTCAGAATTTCAATATTGCCCAAACTACATTTTATAAATCTTCAAGTTAGGCATGTTTTGAATGATATGCAACACTTAGGCAGGTTGGGAGTGGAGTCCATACTAAGCCGTTTTTTGAATACTGTTACTAGATATGAGAAGGGATTATCCATTTCCTATAACCAATTGTTATCAGTTACGTTTCAATCATCCCCTAGCTATTTTCTTAAATGGGAAAAGGAACTAAATGTAAAATATACAAATGAGGATTGGATGTTAGCAGCTGCGACCTCTGTCAAGTTCTCAAGGTGTGTAAACCACTTGGAAATCATGAAGAAAATCCACCTTAGGTGGTACCTTACACCAAATCGTATTTCCCATATTTCCCCTGGTTATTCCAATCTTTGCTGGAGAGCTTGTGGTAGTGTAGGAACCCCTATGCATATGTGGTGGTCATGTCCTGTTGTTAAAAAGTTGTGGTCTCAGGTGGAGTCAATGGCTAAAGAAATTTTCCAATTTAACATTTCATTCTCTCCACAACTGGCTATACTCGACTTGACCTTAGATGATTACCATTTGTCTTTCCAAACTGTCCTTTACCATCTTTTGCTCGCCACCAGACTGACCATAGCAGCTCACTGGAAATCGGCAGAGATTCTTAGCACTGCAGAAGTTATCAATAGAGTCAATTTCCATTTAAAATGTGAAACTTGCCTGGCGATTCCTCCACACCTGGTAGCTGGAATTAAAAATAAATGGACATTTTGGACTGAGTCTAAGTACTTTGTGATTGGTTAACTTTGTTGATAATTATTCTATTCTTTTACTGAGCTGTATAGTTCTGCTCTTGGGTAAAGTTTTCGTTTGCTGAACATTCGCTCCGCAGACAGATTCTCCTATATCTCTACTTGAGAAACAAAATGTCAATTTTTATCTGTGTGTATTTCATGGCAATTGTTTTAATTTTTGTTCTGTTCTTTTTCCCCTGCATTGGGAAATTTCTTTCTTTTTGTATAAATGTTATAATCTCAATAAAAATTATGGTTTAAAAAAAAGAATCAATATATGCAGCAAGGGGTTCAAGCAGGGAATGAACCCCTGAGACAATCGGGTGACAAGAGGGCGACTCAACAGATTTGTGGACCTTAGGAACTAAATAAAATATAGGAACAGGAGGATTCTGATTAATCAATATTTCTCTCATTTTGGGAAGAATTAATCCTATTTCGATGGTCTCATTGACTATAGATTCTATGGTAGCCTTAATCTCCTGCGTGGGATCTACATCTAGCCGTCTATATACAATGGTATTGCTCAAATGGCTTTCTGCTTCACGCATATAAAATAACCTGTCCATCACTACTGTTGAGCCGCCCTTGTCGGCTTTTTTTATTATTAAAGACTCATCTCTTTGCAGAGTATGGGGTGCCTGTTTTTCCCTAGCTGTCATATTGTTTGGAATGTTAGATCTACCCTTATTCCATTTACCTAACACTTCCTCCTTTATTAAATTCTCAAAAACTTCCAAAGATACTGAAGAAATAGGTGGATCAAACTGACTAGGCTTCCGTAGTTTTTTGGGAGATCTATCGCTTGTTTTGAAATACCTTTTATTATCAGAAAAATACATCCTTACTCTAATCATTTTGCAAAACCTGTAAAAATCTACCAAAAAACTAAATGTGTCCTTTTGATATTTAGGAACGAAATTCAATCCTTTGTTTAAGACTCGAAGTAGGTCACTGCTTAGTGTCTTAGATGAAATATTTAATGCCAATGTATTTAATTCTTCTGTGTTTTGGTGATCTTGCATTGATTTTTGGGATCGATGGGTTGTTGTGGTCCAGAATCTGTGTCGTCCTGTGCGAATGCAGTCTCCTGTGGTTCCAAGTTTTGCTGACATTTATATGACATCTTTTGAGAAGCATTATGTTTTTGATTCTGATTTTTTTCCAGACGTGTACACTTGGTTGCGTTACGTCGACGACGTGTTTGTCCTATGGACAGGCACGGAGACACGATTGGATACATTTTTGGCATATTTAAATAGTTGTCATCCTTTGATAGAATTCGCTACGAATAAACATCAACAAGTAATTCAATATTTGGATGTTGAAATCAAAGAAAGCGCTGGATTTTTCACTACACTGTACAGTAAACCAATTGATTGCAATAATTTATTGCATCAACAATCTTATCATGCACCCCAGACGTTCCGAGGTATTCCTCGTGGACAATTTTTAAGGGCAAGACGGATTTGTTCAACCGACAGCGAGTATCTTATTCATATGACCAAGTTAGTTGAGAAATTCTCGTCTAGAGGTTACGATAGACAACACCTTTTGAAATTAGGTCATGAAGTTCTTACAGTTCCACGGGACACTGCTCTTCAACCTTCATCTAGGAAACGTAAAGATCAGTTCATGTTCACTTCGGTGTATGACCAACATGCATCAATCATTCAGTAGGCCATTCGACGTCATTGGTCTATTTTGACCAGTGATCCAACGTATGGCTATTTGTTCAAAGAAAGTCCTCGATTTGTATATAAAAAAGGTAAATCCATTGGAGATTTCCTGGTTAGTTCAGACATTAGTCCCTCAAAAAATTCACAACAAACTCCATCTACCCTAAGGAAAGGGACCTTTCCCTGCATGTCCTGCCAGAACTGCAACTCTGTTATAAAAGGGGATAAAATACAACATCCAATGAAAGGCTATGATATACACATTAAGCATTTTTTTACGTGCTTAATGAAAAACATTGTATACTTGCTGAAATGCAAAGAATATGTTGGACAGACTACACGTAATATTAGGATACGAATCAATGAACACAAATCAGCCATACGTACATATATAGATAAAGCAGGTATACACAAGGAAGAGGAGAATACAAAATATGGGGAAACGACGGTGGCTCACCACTTTCATGAGGCAGGTCATCGGGTACAAGAGTTGAGATGTGTGGTTTAGAATTAATTTATGGGAAAGATCCACATATTATCCATACCCGCTTGCTTCAGCGAGAAGCATTTTGGATTCATAAAATGGAAGCCTTAGTCCCTAAGGGGATGAACAAATCCTTTCAATTACGAGATTTCTTTAAGATCATGCAGGTTGCAGTGTATATATTTGGTATATTGTATTAATGTATGTTTTAATGTGTGTTTGTTTTGTCGTTGTGCTCAGTCTGTCTAGTTGAGTCTTGTCATGTGATTAATGTGATTGGGTATAAAGGCCCTATAGCCCTATGCTAGCACTTACCTTCAGAGGAGACGGTCTACGCCGTGGTTTGAGAAGGAGGCGGGGGACCTCCGAAACGTCACCTATGACGTAGGACTTTGTTTCCGGCGGGTCATCCAAACAAGCCATGTTTCTGCTCTGCGAGTGTCAGGAATCTCCTGCCATACCTTGGAACTTGTTTACTGTGTTTGCCCTTTGTTTTCCCCTTTCAGTCAAGATGGGGATCGTTGTCTCAGCTGGGTGCCATCTTGTTCCTGTAGCCAGCATATATAAACTCCTCAAGCCTGATCTCCATTGCTTGAGTATTGTGTTAAGCTCCTGCTGTGCAGTCCTCCAGCCTGGAACTTGCTTTCCTTGTTAGTTCCTCACCTTTGCGGTTTACCCTGCCAACTCTGATACCTACATATCGCTCAACTGTGCTTCTCCTGACCTTGCCTGGATCCAGTCTACATCTCTGCTGCCTACTGTTCCAGTCTGCATTGCCTTCGCTGTGTCCAAGCCAGTCCTCACCATTGGATTCCAGCTGTATCCACTAGTAACGTGACAGGATACTCAAGCCAAAAATGGAGTCCGTTGGGGCTGGTAGTCCGGAAGCTCGCTTCAAACTGCTATGGCTAACATGCGCACTGAGATGCAAGTAGTGAAAACTAAATGTGACGCTTATGAAGGCCAGACTGGCCATAATATCCAAGGGTATGGACAAGCGATCCAGGAACTACGTGAAACTGTGCAGGCATTATCCGACCAGATACTACACCTGGAGAGTTAAGCCTCTGGACCACCCACTTCAGCACCTGTCATGAGCCCGAAGTTGCCACCCTTCAGATTCGGCGGAGATCGCGACAAATTCTGGGGTTTCCTTAATCAATGTAGGCTATACTTCGACGCAAACCCCACGCAATTTCCTACAGACAGATCGAAGGTCCTGTGTATTATTATGCTACTGATGCACAAAGCCATTGCCTGGGCTAGTCCTTTAATTGAGACTCAAGACGCCCGGCTGAATCACCTGGAGGAGTTCATAGACTCCATGAGTCAGATGTTTGACGATCCCAATCGCGGTGCTACTGCTGAAGCTGCAATACTATCCTTGCGCCAGAGCAAACGCCCCATTGCCGAGTATGCCATAGAGTTGAAGAGGTGGGCAGTCGACGCCAACTGGAATGACGCAGCAAAATTGTCCTTTTTTTAGGAAAGGACTACGCAGCGCAGTAAAAGATGAACTTGCCCGTGCAGAGGCCCCTTCAGGTTTGGATGCCTTCATTAATCACTGCATCCGAATCGATACCAGACTGTCTGAACGACGACAGGAGAGGTGGGCTACTCTAAATTTTGATACTAAGCAGTCCCTGCTAGTCTCTGCCAGCTTTCCTAAGGAACCCCAAGGGAAGATCCGCAGAGATCCAGGAATTGAGCCTATGCAAGTGGATTTCATAGTAAAACGTGAGAGCACGGAAAGAAGGGAGCACCGGTTCCGGGAAAATCTTTGCTTCTATTGTGGAAAGTCTGACCACTTCCTTATCAACTGCCATAGCCGTCCACGGAGACTGGTGGCAGCCATTACGGACCACGACAGCTCAGATGAAGAATCAATTGCTTCAGAAACGACTTATCTGAAAAGACAATTTATCCATTCCATCTCATGGGTTTGGCACCTCATATTAAGAAAGAAAAAAAAAGACTCTCATTACTTCCTTCCCCTTTCAAGTTCGGGTTAAGTTCTCAATGGGTATCTACCTCCGCTATGGTAGACCTGGGGGCAAGTGGCAATTTCATGGACCTGTCTTTTGCCGAAGCAGGGGTTTTAAATTTCAGAAAAAACTCACCCGTGGTAAGGGAAAACCCAGTAGATGGATCCCCACTTAACTCAGGGCCAGTGACCAAGAGACAGAACCACTTGAGATCATTATAAACATCCCATCATCGTGAAGTCCTGTCTTTCCCTATTGATCTCTTCCCCACACTTCCCTGTCATCTAGGCCTACCCTGGCTACAAGCACAGAACCCAGTATAAACTGGGAAACCAAGGAGTAAGCTTCCAGCGGAGGAATCCCCTTCCCTCGCTCACTCTAAACAAAGCCTCGAAGAACCAGCTCAAGAAAATTTAAAATAGTAGAGCTACCCTTGGAATACAGGGAATTTGCGGACGTCTGCAGCAAACAGAATGCAAAACAAGCCCCCCCCACCCCGGGACCCTATGATTGCCCCATAGACTTGCTTCCAGGTGCACCTATACCTTTTGGAAACATCTACCCCTTGGCAGGTCCTGAATTAAAAGCCCTTAAGGACTACATAGAAGAAAATCTGGCCAAGGGGTTCATCCGTCCATCTTCCTCATCAGCGGGGGCTCCCATATTCTTTGTTAAGAAGGACGGTTCCTTAAGACCTTGCATTGACTACAGAGAACTTAACAAAATTACCATCAAAAACCATTATCCTCCACCACTGATCCCTGAGCTACTGGAGAGGGTGACATGCGAAGATCTTTTCCAAATTAGATCTACGAGGCGCCTATAACTTGGTCCGAATCAGATCTGGAGATGAATGGAAAACTGCCTTTAGGTCACGTTATGGACACTTTGAATATTGCGTGATGCCTTTTGGCCTTTGTAATGCTCCTGCCACTTTTCAACATCTCGTCAATGACATCTTTAGAGATCTCCTGGATCAATTCATAGTCATTTATCTGGATGATATCCTGATTTTCTCCAACTCAAAGGAAGAACACCAGAGACACGTGAAACTTGTTCTGGAGCGGCTAAGAGAGAACCAACTTTACATTAAGATCGAAAAATGTGAATTTCATCAGACCGAGATCCAATTTCCCTTTGGGTTTCATAATTTCACCTCATGGTCTACAAATGGACTCTAGCAAGATTAAAGCAATAATAGACTGGCCTACCCCCAGAAACATAAAGGATGTCCATCGTTTCATAGGTTTCGCTAATTTCTATAGACGCTTCCTCAAGAATTTCTCGGAAATAATCTCTCCAATCACACAGTTGAATAAGAAGAGAAATGCTTTTGTTTGGTCTCCTCAAGCACAACAATCCTTCTCTCTCCTAAAGGCCAAGTGCACTACAGCCCCTGTTAGTTTTATCCTGACCCAGAAACTCCCCCTTTATTGTGGAAGTAGATGCTTCAGACTGTGCTGTAGGGGGTATTCTGTCTCAAAGAACGGGAGACAAAAGTTTATTTTCATCTTGTGCGTTTTTCTCCCGACGTTAACACCGCTGAGAGGAATTTGATGTGGGGAATAAAGAACTGTTGTATCGTTGCAGCTTTTAAAGAATGGAGACATCATCTTCAGGGAACCTCACAGCAAATAATTGTACTTACAGATCACCGTAATCTGGAATTCGTTAGATCAGCCAAGTGTTTATCTCCTCGCCAAGCTCGCTGGAGTATTTTTCTCAATCAATTCAACTTTGTAATCTCTTACAGGCCCGGATCTCGTAATGGCAAGGCGGATGCTCTATCAAGAATGTTCTCCAATGATTCCACTCCTACTATTCCGCCTAAGAACATCGTTCCAGAGTCTAATGTTGTGGGAGTAATCCATAATAAAGACTTGCTTAAAGAGATGAGAGAGGCCTATGACACTGATGCCTTACTATCCCGACCACCTGATGATGTACAGTTGGTGCTTAAAAACAAGATGTGGACCCACGGGCTGCAATTATACATCCTCGAAACTGTAAGACTGAAGATTCTGAGGCTAGCCCATGATTTGAAGATTGCTGGTCACAAAGGAGTTCAGAAGACGCAGGAATTTTTATCCCGATTCTTTTTTGGTTTGGCCCAATTCTCTACAGGATGTAAAGAAGTATGTAACATTTATGTGACATCTGTGCGAGATGCAAAAAATCCACGTTCTTACAATGGGTTTGTTACAACCATTGCCGGTTCCCTCTCGCCCCTGGGGTTTCTATATTTCCCTGGAACTTTATCGTAGATCTACCTACCTCTCAGGGGAAGAATGCCATTCTCGTGGTAGTTGACCGACTCACCAAGGCTGCACCCTTTCATACCATGTACCGGTCTACCCTCTGCCAAGGCACTGCTGACCTCATAGTTCAAAATGTGTTTAGTCTTCATGTGTTCCGGATGAAGTTATCATTGGATCGTGGGGTGCAGTTTACATCCAGATTTTGGCGGAGTTTTTTGTTCAGCACTTAACTTTTATTTTAGTCTATCAACCGCCTTTCAACCCACAATCTAACGGACAGACTGAACGCACAAATCAGACCCTGGAACAGTACCCGCGATGCTATATTTTGTCACCTACAAGATGACTGGTTTGATCTGCTTCCCCGTGGCTGAATTTTCGTACAATAATTCCCAAAATGCTTCCACCAAACAAACTCCTTTCTTTTTCAAATTTGGGGGGTACCATCAAATATTCTTCCCAAATTCCCTGCTGTTCCACATATTCCAGCTGCTGCGGGGAAAACAAATTTTTTCTTTACAGCAAAATTTACAGCTACTAAAGGAAAACACTAGAGACGCCTCAAGAAAATTACAAGAAGATGGCAGATAAACATCGTAGGGCAGCACCAACTTTTAAAGTGGGGAGATAAGGTATTTGGCTTTCCACCAGAAATTTGAAAACTTAGAGTTCTTCACCAAAACTGGGACAGAAGTTTGTCGGGCCATATAAGATCATCAAAATAATCAGTCCAGTAGCTGTTCGGCTCAAACTCCCACATCTATGAAAAAAAACCACCCTGTTTTTTCATGTGTCTCTGCTAAAGCCTGACGTGCCCAATCCTTTCCTGGGCGTGTTTTTTCTCCTCCTCCTGATGCAGTTTTGAGATTGATGGGCAAGAACAGTTTGTTGTGGAGCAAATCCTTTGGACTCGAGAATTTTCAGGAACCCGCTGTAATACCTCATTAAGTGGAGAAGGTTTATGGGCCCGAAGAGAATTCTTGGGAACCAGTGAGTAACATCAATGCTCCTCGATGATAAGACAAATTTCATCAAAGAATCCGGGGAAAAACCGAGTCAGGGATCGTCCCCGAGGCCGCTGTTGAGGTGGGAGTAATGTCAGGAATCTCCTGCCATACCTTGGAACTTGTTTACTGTGTTTGCCCTTAAGTTTGCCCTCAGTCAAGATGGTGGATCGTGTCTCAGCTGGGTGCCATCTTGTTTCCTGCCAGCATATATGAACTCCTCAAGCCGGATCTCCATTGCTTGAGAATTGTGTTAAGCTCCTGCTGTGCAGTCCTCCAGCCTGGAACTTGCTTTCCTTGTTAGTTCCTCACCTTTGCGGTTTACCCTGCAAACTCTGATACCTACGTTTCGCTCAACTGTGCTTCTCCTGACCTTGCCGGGATCCAGTCTACATCTCTGCTGCCTCCTGTTCCAGTCTGCATTACCTTCGCTGTGTCCAAGCCAGTCCTCGCCATTGGATTCCAGCTGTATCCACTAGTAACGTGACAGCGAGATACCGTCGGTATGGACATTCCTTTGATTTGAGCTATGGCCTATTTACTTCGATAAATGTTGTTCGTATCAGAGGTTTTGCACTATTTAAATGTGACATTAAGGCCCAGATTACGGGGCATGTTGAAAGCAACTAAGCTATATATAAAAGAATAAGTTAAGGACTGCGTCTAGCTTTTCATTGGCAGTAAAAAATGACTTCCCTGGCTGTCTGTAACGTCACCAGGGTAATTAACAGTCACCATGGAGACCAGTACACAGCAATAAGCTGTGTGCCGACCTCCTGTTGTAGGAGTGATTTGCAGATCGCTCATTCAATTCCCCTCTGGGGAAAAGTGAGAAAAGTACAAAAAAAAGTCCACATATGGGATATCTCTGAAAACGGCAGAATCTGCGGAATCCGTACTAAGTTGCATTTCCCTGATTATATCTACCACGTTCTTATGGATGAGTAAAAAGTGAAATTTTGAAATTTCACCTCCAGTTTGCTTTAATTCTTGTGAAACACCTAATGGGTTTATAAACTTCCTAAATGCTGTTTTGAATACTTTAAGGGGTGTAGTTTCTTAGTCAATTGTCATTTATTGGTTATCTAGCATACAGGCCAATCAAAGCCACATAAGAGCTGGACTGGTCCCTAAATAAATGTATATTGCAAAATTTCTTGAAAATGTGAAAATTACTACTAAATTTCTAAAAAAATTTAAAAAATGCCAACCTGCAGTAGACATATTGTAGATGCTAGTTAAAGACTATTTTGAGTGGAATAGCTATCTGTCTTCCACGCCAAAATTTTTGAAGTTTTAAAATGGTACATTTTTCAAAATACTTTCTTTTTGGACCAGAATTTCTTACTAACTTAAAGCAAAATGTGTCAAGAGAAAACAATCATCCTTATCACATGGATAGATAAAAGTATCAAAACGTTATTCTCACATAAAGTGACACATGCCAGATTTCAAAAATGGGGCTCTGTCCGAGAGGCCAAAACTGGCTCCGGCAGCAAGGGGTTAAAATATTTCTTTGTATACGAGATTTGGAGACAGTGTGTTTTTACTATTACTGAACCCCAAAAACTGCCAAAATGAACTTTTCTCCACTCAGAATAATTTCCACCAACCTACCACTATTTAAAATATAGAACAGAGAGTGAGATGAAAATGTTTAGAACGCAATACATTAAAATATATATAACATGGTCATGTGATTTTAGCAGCCAATGAGAGCCCTACACCTCAGCAATTACGTTTTTGCCACTTCTCTGTGCTCTGCACTGATTGGATGGCCACCAAAAGTGCAGAAAGCCGCTGAAAACTATTAAAATGGCATGTTAAACGCCATGGCAAACTCAAACATTTACTTGAACAAACAGTAAAATGTTTGTTTCGAGTTCGAGAAAATCAAAATGTTCTCGAACGGTTTGATCAACACTAATAATAAGGCGATGGGGTCTTTGTCATTTTAGGACCTCTGGTCTCTTTAGTCTGTCCTCCCTCTCTCGCATATAGACCACTGCTCATGCCCCCTCATTTCTCTTACACATACAGTATACTGCTGTTCTAGCTTCCTCCTCCCACATATAGATCTCTGCTGTAACCTCCTCATCTTTCATGCAGTGTAGTGTAATTATACATATAGGACCTTTGCTGACATCATAGTCGCATGATATACATTCTGTAAGGGCTAATTATAAGATTGAAGCAAAATACAATCTTAAATGTAGCTTCCACACTCTAAAAGAGACATAGGGCGACAAGTAGGAACGGGGCTGAAGTTTGGTGTCTCTTCAGCCCAACATCTAACGCAGCCCCGTTCGCTATAGTTTAAAATGGCCTGTACACCAATATAAGGCGCATTACAGAGCTCTCACTGCACTTTGTAATGCACCTGATTTCAGGGGGCGTGTGGGAGGCAGGGCTCACTAGAACCATATGAAGCTATAGATTTATAGCTTCAGTACGGCAATTATAGGTGCATTACTGCTGGAACAGGTAAACCACTTCTCAAAGTGGTATACCTGAGCAAGAACTGATGTTTATGCGCTAGAATGTGCCTGATTTATGACCCGCTGTAGACTGGGTTCATAAATCAGGTGCCTTCTACACTAATATAATGCGCATAAAAATTTGTGTTTTAATGCTAAAAATCATACATGTCGCCCCTAGATACCATTTTCTTTTAGCAATGAATACTCATTAGCCATTTCAATTCTTTTGGAATCAAATTTTTAATATATTTTTCACAATCAGTGTCGCATCATCTTGCAACTAAGAACGTATTGCATATAACCGTATTATTATGAGCTACTTGCGTCTTAAGAGATTTTCTCCAGCATATTATACATGTTTTCAAATGGCCAGTATCTTGCTTAGCTGAGGCTTCACATAATTGCTTGTGCTTTAAAACGCACCTGCAACGTCAAGCCTCCTTTTACATGCTTAAAGTCTCGGCTAACCAAGATATTGGGCATTTGAAAACATGTGTAATATAGTGGAGAAAATGCACTAAGACGCAAGTAACTCATAACAATGCGGTTATGTGCAATAAGTTTTTTTAGTTGCAAGATAATGTGACACTGAAAAATATATTCAAAATTTCTTGATTCCAGTCAAAGATTAAAAAAGTTAACAAGTATTCATTGCTAAGTAAACGGAATCTATGAGTAAAATGTGGGGTGAGTGGAGACCCAAGCGCTACCATTTTACACACTAATCAGTGAGTGAAATGTTTGGTCTAGGGGGGTGTGGCCTGACCTACATGGAGTGAAGGCATGTGAGTCCTGAGGTCCTGGCTTATCCTGTCCTCATCCTGAGCATCGGACCTTTCCGAGTGGTCATCACTGCCCCTAGTCGTGAGGAGACTATTGTAGTGACCTGCTACAGCTATTGACAGGACTGCTGCGGCTTTCCCTACTTTAGTCAGCTCTGAAATACAGGGCTGAAGTGGAGCAGAGCGCGGGGCCCGACAGGAATTGGCAGTGCGCGTCAACAACCACCTCCAGCAGAGTAGCGTTACTGTGCTCTGAACGCAGCCAGAGGCCCCGCAGAGGTGCAGACACGAGCTTGTGACCAGAAGCGTGTGGTGTGGCGCGCTTCTGACTACGAGAGCGGAGCTGCCTGGAGTTCCGGAGCGGACATACCGTGCTAAGGTCGGCGCTGGAGGTTGGGCGGCTGTTGCGGAGATCGGCAACCACGGGGCTTGCTGTCTTTGCCCCAGAGCAGTGACCGGAGGCAGTAGCAGTGAGGCCAGAACTGTGCCTGGCAACCATGTCACCAGGAATCCCGGTGACCGGAGTGCAACGAACATGCCTCTCAACCTACAGCTAAGTGCAGGCACATGGGTAGTGTGCCGAACACCGGGAGAGGGCGGAGTGCAGGCGGTTTTGAGCCCATCCCTGGTGATGCCCTTAGTAGACCATACTGGTGCCATTCAAAAAACTACGGTTTGGCTCCTTGTTACAGCATCCAGAAGGGAGATGGTCTCTCTTGACCTATTGTATACCTGCGCCTCTTAACGGACCTCTGGGCAACCCAGTGCTACGGGAAGTGACTGCTACCACCTTCTTTTGTATTGTGCCCTCATATTTACCACACCGTATCCTGGCAACAGGGGTTTTTGCTAAGATCTTATCTCTGCTATTGCACATCTATTCTACTACTGTGAACCAACAATGGCCTAACTGTTTACCTGTCTTCTATTAGGACATAAGTTTGTCGCCTCAGTTTAATAACTGTGAGGTCTGCTGATTAACAACATGTGGATTTCTCTGCGTACTTTGTGCAAATCCGGAACACAATACTTATTGCCGTCCTTTTGAGAGCAGTGACAGCTGTTAGACAACTACAGTGTTAAGATATCTCTGCACCGCTGTTCTTCACTATTGTTACTCCAGGTTTCAATACCATCTGCTGGACTAGTAGTGACATTTGCTGGTTAAATACAGTATCAATATACCTCTGCTACACAGTTCTGTCCCATTACAGTACCAAGTTTCAATAGCACCTGCCTCGCTAGCGGTGACACCTGCTTGCTACCTACAGTATTAATCTGCTTTGTACCGCAGTTCTGTGCTATTTCAGCCCCCAGTTTCAATATCATCTGCTTTGGCTACTGGTGATATCTGCTGGTTACCTACAGTATTAATCTCTCTTCACTGAAGTTCTGGACTATTGCAGTTCCAAGTTTCAATATTATCTGCTAGGCCGGTGGCGACACCTGCTGGTTTATCTATATTATTGCCGATAGTGCCTGCTCTTGTGACTGAGTTTGATGTCCTCTGTTGGTGAATACTAGGATTACTACTCCCAAGTCTCAGCAAAACTTTCTCTTGTTCTCTATTGACTCCTATATTAGTCCTGACTAGCCACTGTTGTATCTGAGTTGGCTGTCGTGACATCTGTTGGCTAACTCGTACCTTGCTGTTTACGTTCCAGTCTGTACCATTTTCATCTGTACCACTTGTCTCTGGACACACCGCAGTTTCGGTATTCCAGCCCAATTTACCTATGGGTCGGAACAGAAACTCTACACCGCCCTCATCCACACAAAAACAAAGCACGGTGGACATAATGAGACAAACTGAGTCATTACAGTCTTAGCCGTCATCCAGCGGGACCTTTGACACTGAGAAGATAATGGCGGGCATTGCAACCTGTCAGGCCACACTGACCACTAAAATCAACCACCTGCAGATGGATGTCAACAAACTCCGCCATGATATGGACAAGATTCGGGAGAGTACTGTGGAGGCGGAACGCAGAATTAGTGGGGTGGAAGACACCTCAAACTCCAACCAAGGGTCTATCTGTATTCTACAGAAACAAGTCAAAACCCTGAAGGCTAGATGGAGAATGCAGAGAATCGTAGCAGACGCAATAATGAGTGGAAGGTTCCTTCCCAGAGCAGTTTGTGGAGCAGTTGCTCAAAGAAGTTTTGACTCCCACCAGGGGCGTAAGTAGAAATGGCAGTGCCCCATAGCAAACTTTTCATTGCTCCCCACCACCCTCCTTCAATCCATAAAAACAAAAAAAAATTATCACCTGTTCCGTCAAAAATATAGTGTACTCTAGACTTATCCCTCACACGTCAGTCACATCCCGCACACTGCAGTCACACGCCAGTCACTTCCTGCACATATCAGTCACACCCTAGACACATCCCGCACATGCCACACACGCCAGTCACATCCCGCACATGGCAGTTACATGCCTGTCACATCCCACACACGCCACTTACATACTAGATACATCTCGCACACTTAGTGATATTTCTGGTATTAGTGGACTTTGATTGTTTACACCATAGATTTTACTTCATTTGCATCTTTATCCTGCACTGAATACTGGTCACTTAAGTACATACATACATCACACACATCTACACAGATATATTCATACACACATTACAGACACTTACACACACACAATCACATCCCTATACACATACATGCATGCAGTGCAGCAGGCTCCCTTAGTCCAGAGGTGTCAGTAAGACACAGGGTGGAGAAGGGGGGGAGCACATGGCAGCAGCGCAGGGGGCTGCTCTCAGCCCCGTCAGTGCAGACACCCCTCCTCCACCATCCCGATAGTGCACAGACAATGAGGGGAGGGGGCCACATACAGTCGCAGGTCAATGTCAGCCCAGAAGAGATTGGAGGAAGGGGCTGTTGAGGGAGCAGTTCAGCTTTCTAAGATATATTTAGCAGCTCCGTGGAGCTGTGAGGGGAACGGGCTGCCCCCTAGTGACGCTATGTAGACAGGGCCTGATAAGCAGTAACAATTTATTTTCTGTGTGTTGCCAGCCGTGCCCCCAGGGAGTGCAGGCCACAAAGCAGTCGCAATGGCTGCTATGGCGGTAGTTCCGTCACTGGCTCCCACTGAGTTCTCCTCTAACTTTGTGGTTTAAAGACCCCGCCGTATCACAACTAAACTGTTACCTCCTGGTGCCCCACCTCGCCCATTCTTTCTGAAACTGCTCAACTATAGAGACCAGATTATCTTTTTCCTGTTGGGTGCTAGGGGAAGGGGGGGCATTTTAAAATGAGAATAGCAAATTATCTTTCTACCTGGACTTTACCTCTGAGGTACAGAAGAGCAATTCGCGCATATATGAAACCATCTGAGGGAAGCCAGGATTAAATATGTGACCCTCGACTGAGAGTCCAGTACCGAGACCACACAATCTTCTTTACAATGCCATTAGAGTCTCCTGAGCGTCATTGATCTGGACGGGCATCGACTGCTTTGATTGTTTAACCGGACAATGGCTCTAGTTTGATGTTTTTATGTGTGCAGGTTACTTGCAGTATCTCACACTGAGGCTCTTCTTATGGGCTGTCCTAGTGGCAGCTCCATTTGGTGGTTTTTCTCCTCTCATTTTTCTTTTACCACTTGTGGTCTTTGTCTTCCAGTAGCAGAGAAATGGATGTTCTTAAAAGTTCCAGTTGTACATCTATATTCAATTTTTGGGGGTATACCTTCCTCCATTAGGTGGCAGGGTAGTCGAGCACCCTGGTGTATTTTACAGTTTGTTTTTTTAACAGTTTGTCACGTTAGGGAATGCAGGCTCATGCAAGTTGGGTGGCTTTGAGCAGGGTGGAGGCAGGCAAAGTTTTTTGCCTGGCTGTTGTTGGGTACGTTTATATGTGTGAATAGGTTGTGTGTTTGTGTCCATCGCTGGTCTGCAGGTCATCTGGGCTGCGTCTTCGTGCCCTGGCATTCTGATGGCTAATTGCAAGATATTGTCCTGGAATGTCTGGGGGTTAAATTGTAAACTGAAGAGGGCGCTTGTTTTTGACTATGTTAAAACTCATGCTCCAGATATTATTTTTCAAGAGACGCATCTTAGAGGACAGAAGATCGTAGCATTGAAGCAGCCTTGGATAGGGATGGCGTATCAGGCCGTGTATTCCAACAATGCACGGGGGGTATCGGTGTTGATCAGCAAGTCCTTCCCATTTCAGCTACAGGATCTGCATATAGACCCATCAGGGAGGTATGTACTTTTGCACTTGTGGCTGTGGGGGCCTGCATTTTTAATTGGGGGAATCTATGTCCCATCTCCTTTCCACAGGGGAATTCTAGACACTTTTATGGCAAAAGTCTCACAATATCTAGGAATCCCACTACTTCTGCTCAGGGATTTTAATGCCACTCTAGACAAAGGCTTAGATTGTCTCCGACCTCCACCTGACACGCAATAAAGGACATAAGGAATGTGCGGAGGCCAATAGTCTGGTGGAGGAATGGCGATGGCTTCATCCACAGTCTAGGCAGTTTTCTTGTTTCTCGCTAGCCAACAACTCCCTCTCCCACCCTGACTTGGCTTTTGTCTCGAAAGATATCATGCCCTTGGTATCTGCTGCAGAATACCTACCTTGTAGTATATCAGACCATGCACCCCTAAAACTGATATTGGCCTTACTGACACATGTTTTGGTTAAGCTCTGGAGGCTCAACCCCCGATGGTTAGATGTGCCAAAATTAATGAATAGATGTCAGGAACCGATAGAGGTGTCCTGGAACCAGAATGGGGGTTAAGTAAACCCTTTGGTTGAGTGAGATGCCTCTAAGGCTGTCCTGAGGGGGGGGTTTTAATATGATATAGCATCACATAGAGCCAACCTGAGGGAGGCAAGAAGAAAATTGGAATTGGATGTATCGGAGAGGGAGGCAGCATTTGTGGCGGACCCGTCTTGGACAGCCAGGGAAGAGCTACTGGTAGCCAAGAGGGCATATTCATTATATCTGACAGAATACATCCAGAAGTGACTTCTCATGAGAAAACAGTCAATTTTTGTTGAAGGCGACAAAAACTGTAGTGCCTTTTTGGCTACAGTAGAAACACCCATGACGGTGATAGTTGGAGTTGTGATAGTATAGTTGGAGCAGATGGGGCCACGTGGTCAGATCCAGGTCAGATATGTGAGTAATTTGCTTCTTATTACAAGGGACTCTATGCCTCCATGCTGAGTTTTACTGAAAGAGCGAGAGCCCACTTTCTTAGCAAGGTTGATATACCTGTGTTGACTTGAGGATGTGGAGGAGATTGGCAGAGCTATTGGGAGAATGGCAACACGTAAAACACCTGGGCCTGATGGCTTTTCAGCGGAATGGTACAAGAGGGATAAAGAACAGTGGAGTAGTAGGTTGGAAAGGCTGTTTGCGGCAGCAGTAACAGAGGAGGCATTGTTGCCTTCTTTTTCTGAGGCAGTGATCACAATAATACACAAACCGGGTAGTCCACCTGACCAATGTAGTTCTTACAGACCAATCTCCTTGTTAAATATGGATGCAAACATTTTAGCTAAAGTCCTGGCCATGAGGTTGAATGGTGTGATTTTATCATTGGTTGGAGCGGACCAATCCGGATTTATGCCGGGGAAAGCTGCCACTATTAATCTCAGACGGCTTTTTACCAACCTGCAGGTAACATATATGAATTCAGGGAAAAGTGATTGCTACCTTAGACAACAAAAAGGCTTTTGATTCTGTGGAGTGGAGGTTTATGTGGATACTTCTGTCAAAGATGGGAACCCTCATAATTTTATTAGATGGCTGCTCTTACTCTACTTAAAACCCACTGCGAGAGTTAGGGTAAATGGGTTTCTGTCTGAGCCTTTTCCGCTTGAGAGGGGCACAAGACAGGGGTGCCCACTCTAGCCATTGCTCTTCTCATTATGGAGCCTTTATCATGATTAATGCACATAGTGGCATAGTTGGATGGTCTATTGCTGGTGTCGTTGAAAAGATATCGCTGTATGCTGATCTGTCTGGTGAACCCCGAGTCCTCGTTGGAGCAGTTGCTGGAAACTGTGAATGCTTTTGGGGACTATTCGGGTTTGCGAGTGAATTGGGGAAAATCAACATGGTTTATGTTAGATGTTAACTTAAGGTTGGTGGCCCCTGCCTCCACCCTCCCAGTTGTCGTGCAGTTCAAATATTTAGGCATTATTGTGCATAAAGACATCTGTAGGTTTAATGAACTTCACATCCAGCCATTGCATTGTTGGATATAATGTTCTTCTCTTTCCTGTGGGGAAGTGTTGCCTCTCGTTTGAGCAGAGCTACACTTAAGGCCCCATATGACAGAGGTGGTTTAGCGTTTCCGGACTTTTATGTCTATTATGTAGTTGTCCAGTTGATAGGTATCCCAGTGGTTCCAAGGCCATAGAAACAATCCCTCTGTTGTACTGGAGGCTGCTCTGGTGGTATCGTTTGAAGGGCTATCAAATTTATCATATTGAGAAGGTAACTGTGTCCAATGATACTATATTTCACTAATAAGAGCAACGGTGCTAGCCTGGAAGACTTTTATCCATCCTTATGGTCGTAAGGCAGAGGATGGCGCCTGGTCCCCTGTTGTGCCCTTGTGGTGCATTAGGAAACTACAGGAGCTGTAAGTTCTACCAGACTATGGTTTCTGGGCTGCCGAGAAGTGAAATACCTCACTCAATTGTACAAGGAGGGTCTCTTCTTGACCTTTACGGAGCTACAGTATCAGTTTGATCTGCCAAAAGGGTCCTTTTTTCGACAACTACAGCTACGACATGCTTGTACAGCGCAGTTTGGAATGGCACGGCTCCACATACAATATGGGCATTTAGAGGCGGTCATGCGACGGGTTACCCTGCGGAAGCCAGTCTCCTCTATCAGGCCATCATGAGTTGTCACAAGCGCTATCGGAATTGAAAATATCCTGGCGATTGTCAGTCCTTAGCGCCAGAGACCAATTGACTTAAATTAAATGGCTGCATAGGGTCTATCTCACACCGGTTAGATTGCATCAGATGCATTGTTTACCTTCAGCTGCCTGTTCTGGTGCAGAGAGAGGGACATTGCTATAAATGGTGTGGGATTGCACAGTTGTGCAAAACTACTGGCGTGATATCCATAATTTTCTGAACCGAAAACAGGGTTTCCCTAATGCCTGATAACAGCCTCCTGGGAGTGGTTGAGGAGTTAATCCCAGGCAAGGCCGAGCGCACTCTCCACGTATTATTACTCTTCCACGTGAGGAAAAACATTCTTCTGAACTGGAAACCTCTTAAGGTTCTGTCGCAGACACAATGGAAGCAGTTGGTTAATGCTGAACTCCCGCGGTACAAAATTACCTATGCTGTGAGAGGTATTCCTAAGCTCTTCTCAATGGTGTGGAGTAATTGGCCAGTAGCGTAGACTGTGAGTGGTAGTGCTGGAGGCGATGCAGACTAGAGATCGACAAGTATGAATGGTGTATGAATGAAGTTTGAGTGTCTCCTTTCTACGTGAAGAAAGTTTTATTGCTGGTGCACTCCGGGAACACACCAACTATAGCTGAATAATCTTTTTCCTGCTCTTAGTTTTAAGAATCCTATCCTGATGCAGAATCTATTCTCACCTTGTGGTATTATGATTGCCATGCTTTTTTGTAACGTATTGTAAGAAACGACGCAGTGGGAGGGAGAAATGTTGCTTTTTTTTCTGTTTGGGTGGGCTCGGACTGTACCAAATGTAATTTTCAGATGTGAGGAATTTGATATGTTTTGGGATAGTGTGTATTCAGATTATCATATTTTCACCAAAGAAAACAGTACAAATAAACTATTGAAAAATAAATGTTTGGTCTAAGGGGAAGGGATAATAGGGTATGTTCACACAGCATTTTGGATCCGAAAATCAGATCCAAAACGCATCCAACATGCAGGGTGTGTGTTTGGATGCATTTTGGCTGCAGCAGACACGCACCCTATAGTTTCGGATCAATAATTGACCTGACAATTCTTTGAACAGATTCGAAAGACGCAATTAAACACGCATAAGCGATCACTCATCTGAACGGCGATGCGTCTTTTACATTGAAAGCAATGTAACTCACACTGCACATTTTAGATGCGTGATTGGGTCCGTTTAGGGTCCGAAACACACAACTAAAAACGGATCCAAAGTGGCGTGTTAACATACCCATATAGTGAAAGTGCTCCCACACTCTATCCATCCTCTTTTACTGCTTTTACACACTTTTCAGCTGTTTCTGCATCAAGCGGATGTACACACAGTTGAAAATGGCATTTAGTGAGGCTGCTGCCGAGCAGCCCAGTGCAGGAGCGCCATTTTTCTTATAGTTAAAGAGGAAATTAATTTAACTCCATCTATGGTTACTAGAAGAATTGTAGAGCTGAGTTGGTTGTTTACTGACTTATTTCACAAGTGTTTATAACTCCATGTAAGAACTAAAGCATAAGGTTCCAGTGTGGCCCTGCTACGGCACTGGGTTTTTGTGCCTATTTACAGTGCCAGCTTATCCAGACTGGTTGTCACAACAGAGTTCGAGGACCCTAAAATTTGACTGGAGTGTCATATTTTAGGGATCGGTAGCTGTGAATGATCCAGTATGTTTTATGGTAGGTAATCATTCATGGTATACACCCCAGTGTCCTAAGGAAGTTAAGTAATGTAATAGATAGGCCCCTATTCTGAATATTTATGGACTATATAATAACTGGGTATGTCCCAAAGGATTGGCGCATAGCAAATGTGGTTCCAATATTCAAAAAGGGATCAAAAAGTGATCTTGGAAACTATAGGCCGGTAAGTTTAGCCTCTGTTTGGGTAAAAGGTTTTCTAAGAGATGCTATACTGGAGTATCTCACTGAAAATAAATGTATAACTCCATTCCTGCATGGGTTTATGAAGGCTCAGCCCTGTCAAACTAATCTCATCAGCTTCTTTGAGGAAGTTAGTCCTAGACTGGATCGGGGTGAGGCACTGGATGTCGTATATCTAGATTTTTCTACAGCATTTGATACTGTGCCACATAAAAGGTTGGTAAGTAAAATGAGAATGCTTGGACTGGGGAAAAATGTGTGCAAGCAACTGGTTCAGTGATAGAAAACAAAGGGTGGTGATTAACGGTACATACTCAGACTGGATCCCTGTTACTAGTGGGGTACCACAGGGTTCAGTATTGGGTCCTATCATCTTTAATATTTTCATTAATGGTCTTATACATGAATTGCGCAGTAGAATATCGATCTTTGCAGATGATATTAAGCTCTGTAAAAATCAAAACAATAGAGGATAATGTGTTACTACAAAGGGATCTGGATAAGTTGGAGGCCTGGGCAGAGAAATGGCAGATGAGGTTTAACACAGATAAATGCAAGGTTATGCACATGGAAGGAAAAATCCATTACATGATTTCATGTTAAATGGAAAAACACTGGAAAAAAGTGACATGGAGAAGGACTTGGGAATCCTGGTGGACAGTAAACTAAACTGTAACAGCCAGTGTCAAGCCGCAGCTGCCAAGGCAAATAGAATCATGGGGTGTATGAAAAGGGGCATAGAGGCACATGATGAGAACATCATTCTTCCATTATACAAGTCACTGGTTAGACCACACATGGAATATTGTGTACAGTTTTGGGCACCAGTTCACAGGAAAGGCATTGTAGAGATTGAACAGGTACAAAGGCGGGCAACAAAAACAATAAAAGGACTGGGTGGACTGCAATACCCAGAAAGATTAGCAAGATTAGGGTTATTTATTTTAGAGAAAGTATGGCTTCAGGGGGACATAATAAATAAGTTTAAATATATTAACGGTCAATATAGAGATCTCTCTCAAGATCTTGAGAAAAGAGTTTCTACATAAACATAGAAAGGGATTCTTTACTGTTACAGCAGTGAGACTGTGGAACTCTCTGCCAGAGAAAATTGTCATGGTGAATTCAATAACAGAGTTCAAAAAGGGTTTGGATGCATTTCTGGAGCATAATATAACAAGTTATAGTGACTAGGATTCTGGAAAAAGGTTGTTGATCCAGGGATTTATTCTGATTGCGAGATCTGAGTCTGGAAGGAATTTTTTCCCTAAAATGAGGACAATTGGCTTCTACCTCATGGGGGTTTTTGTCTTCCTCTGGATCAACACTTTAGCAAGATAGGCTGAACTGGATGGGCATATGTCTTTTTTTCCGCCTTACAAACTATGTAACTAATACAGGTACATTTTTCTGTGGTTTACATGTGTTTTTTTTCGATGATTGCTATGTTAACTGTTGTAAGAGGAATTTTGAAATGACTTGTGCCACCAAACAAAGGTAAAAAAGTTTGGGGGATATTCAATAGGTATGTTAATATTTTTACTATGTGCAAGTTTTGTGCACCAGTCGGTCTGTGTGTTTACAGTTTTTTTTCTAAATGCTATATATTAAAAAATTAAACCCATCATTTTGTAATGGTTGTGGACAAGTTTATCCCCTTATTACCCCTTGGGTGTTTTAAATGTTTCCCCATCCCAGTAAAATTTTGATAGGATTTTGTCCAGGCTTCTTCTGCCGGGGAAATATTTTTAAATAATGAATTAAAAGGAGACCTGTCGCATAGATTATCCCCCCTTTTTCTGGGGGACGCACAATTTAATGACATACATGCTGTTTCCAGCACTGTTTCCCTTATTCTGAAAGGTGCAGTAGTTTTATGGCATGTCCCCACTGCAAGGGTATTTGGTCGGTTTTTCAGACTGCTTGTAGTTTTAGAAACAGTCTGAAAACCTACAAGCAGCACTCACCCATAGACTTCAATCGAAAAATCATTCAGCAGTCCCCACAGAAGGGTTTTTTGGGGGCGGTATTTCAACCAGGGGTCCAAAAATTAGAACATGTTTCTTCTTCCCCCCGGTTTTCCCAGACAGAAAATTAACGTTGGGTAATGAAACCCCGTCAGAAGTGAGTGAGCGTTTTTTGTTGCGGTTTTTGGTGCACACCTATAGTGTGTGTTTTTTTTTGCACTTTATTTAACACGGGAAGGTCCTGCAAAGCATTTCCTATTTCTGAAGGAAGAGGACGCATCAGCATGCCTCCCAAAAGATCCCCCACATAGACTAAGACCATAGGAAGGGTTACATGCCCCAAAAAGCGTCGGTCGGTTGGATGGGGTATGCACTTTGGGGAATGTTACCCTTGATTTAACCATGGAGTTTGGACTTTTTAATTGTATGAAATAAAAAAGGAATTTTTTAACATATTTTCCGCTTGGATAAATATTTATTTGCCCGCGCTGGCTATTTGACTTTTACATAGCCCTTAAACCTTTTTGGGCCCTAAATAACCAAATTTTTACACGTTAACGTCCCCATGTGTTTAAAAAGTAAAGTAAAAAGTTGGCCTTTGTGCCATTTTTAAAAATTTGTGGAGAGAAAAAAACCATGGTTTTTGCACCAGTGGGAAACTTTTCATCGAATTTTTGCTTAAAAAATCGCCCAAAAATGCCCGGAAAACCCCGGGGTAAAACAGTGACAACGTGAAAAAAAAAAAAACCCCAAAAAACCCAAAAGGTTTTGAAATGAACGGTTTTTGAGTCAAAACAGGTTTTTTTTCCTCGAAAACGACCTTAGAGTTTTTTAAGTCCAATCTGGCAGTTTTCGCCAAAAGGTCCAGCTTTTTCAGAGCATTGTTAGCCTTGGTGGGGGGTTTTTGAATTTGAGCTTTAAAATACTAAAAATCATTTTTTACAGAAAAAGGGGAACAGCACTGAAAAGCAGGTCTGTCACTATTTGTGTTTCTCGCGGGGGAGGCAAAAACTATGTGACGGGTAATCTTTATTATCTAATTAATGGGTTTTTCAAGCAAATTTAGTGAGCATCTTTTCATTGGGGGTATGTTCCCAGGCGAAAATTCAGGCGCAGGGCCCACGTTTTGGGTTTCCTACAACCCGGGGTGCCGAAATTACAGTTTCCATATTCTCAAGAAAAACATGGTTTTAGCCTTTCCCCCCGTTAAAATTTTAAATCGTATTGTCGTGGGGGAATATGTGAAGTGTTAGCGATTACGTTGGCTATCGACATCGGGATAGGGCCAATCATGGGTTTTTCGAAGTGAGAGCCCGATTATGAGCGTTGACCTTTAAAGTTAGGGGAAGAACAAAAAAAAAAAAAATTAAAAAATTTTTTCCCCCCCAAACGGGTGGAGAAGCTGGAATTTAACAGCCACAACGTCGGGGGGGGATACTGCAATTTGGCACAACATTAGGCTAAAAAACAAAAGAAAAAGTAAACCCCCATTCACTATCACTGTCTTGTAACCACACATGCCCCTTAAACTCATCACCCACAAATTAAAAATGAGAAAGGCAGTATTATTTGAACCTTCATTTTATTTAAACTGGACATTGAATACCCCTGCCTGGCGCGGGATGACCTTAAACCTGCAGCCCCAAGTTTAAAAAAAAGTGCCGGAAAAACGGAGTCTTTAAACCAATTTTAGTTAAAATGGCATTGTAGAACTGTCTGGACTGCAGTATGCCATTAAAACCTGTTGCCCCCAGATTAAAAAAGTGCCGGAAAAAAGGGGTCTTTTAACCACCATTTTTGTTGAACGGACATTGCTATACCTGTCCTGTGCCCAAACAGACCCGGGGGGAGTTACAGTGGGGGGCGGGAGAGCCAGGTGGGTCCGTTTTATTTTAAAAAGAGGTTAAATATGATAAGCGAAGGAAAAACTTCGTGTGAACAGAGTGCGGAAGTGTGAACTCCAGCCCCCCCCCGTACACGTAAAAACCCGGGTAGCCTTGCCCTCCGTAGGTGGGGACCAAATTTAGCTTTACTTGGAAATATGGGGTTAACGCTCCCGTTTTACCCGGGGTTTTTTTTTGGGTTTTTTTCTCATTTTTTCTAACGTGCTGGGGGAAAAATTTTCTCTGTTCTTTGTTTTTTTGCCGTGCTCCCTTCTCCAGTCTCGAATAACCTACTTTTTCAATTTTCTGTACCTCCCTTGTAAATTCAAGGAAATTTTTTTCCCGTATTTTGCGAAGTTTTTTAGTGTTTTATTTTAGAAAAACACATTTTTAAAATAGGATGGATCCCACATGTTTTTTTTTTCTTTTTTTATTTTTTTAAATGGTTGTCTCAAAACAGGGATTGTAGCTATGTTAAAGTCTTAAAAAAAAAAGTCATTTTGCAATTGTTCCATTAAAAGTCCCACTATTCCTGTTTTGACGCACCCTCACCCTTGAGCCACTCTTGACAATTTTGAAGAACAAATGTCTGTTTGAAACAAATTTTTTTTTTTTAAAAGGTGTAGTATAACTGCATTTTAAAGCAAATGCCCCAAAATTTAAAGAGCCCTTGAGCCCCCTTTGTACAAAAGGAAGAACAAAGTTTTAGAAACAAAATTTTTTTTAAAAGGACTGTAGTATTGCTGATTTCAAAGCGGGATGACCCAAAAAATTATAAAAATGACTTCTAGCCACTGTTAAAAAATTTTGGTGAGAAAGCATTAGAAACCCAAATTTCTGCCGAGGACCAGATTATTGCTGTATCTCAATACATGACCCCCAAAAAATTTTAAATTTGACTTCCAGCCCCTATTAAAAATTGAGGGAGAAATGCCACTTAAAAGCCCCTTTTTGTTCCAAAGGACCTAAATTTAAGCTGTATCTCACAGCAACATGACCTCAAAACCATTGACAATGGGAAAATTTTGAGATAAAGTGAGTAAAAGGGAAAACGGTGTTTTCTGAAACCTTGCTGTCTTTTCAGCCCTCACAGCAAAACCCAAAAAAGAAGTTGGGAAAAAAGATAAAATTGCAGTAAGAAAAGATATTTTAAAAAACATTTTTCAAGAGGCCTTTTTTGAGAGGGAAAGTGAAGTGCCCCCCCCTAACGGTGACCCGGAATTGGGGCCCAAAAATTTTTTCGATCAATGCTGATTCCTCTTGATGAAATCAAAAAATCCACATTATCTGTGGAAAGCCGGGGCGTTTGTTGTAATGATCCCCAGCTGTGCTGAAGGTCCCCCAGATATGGGCGTGGCTGTGGGCAGGAAAACTCTTGGCGGGCGAGCCAGCTCGGGCCCTTTGTCCATTTTGGGTACCAAAGTCTATTGGGGCCGGGAAAACTACAAAAAAATCGGTGGGACCAGATAGTCGTCAAGATTTAAGGTCTCGTGGTTGTATGTGTGCCCGCATTGCATGCGTTGGTGAGGTGGTTAAACAAAGGTTTGCCAAGTCACCCATTAGGCTTCTGCCAACTTTGCCTGCTGCTTGCCAGCGACGCAACTTGTGCACTCTACTTGCTGTCACGTCGCTGATGTTGTCCACCGTGACATTGGGGAACGTGAAGCAGACGCAACAGATGTCTCCAGTTGATCAATCTGCAAGGTCTCCATTTCTGCATTTTACTCTCTATTGGGTGGGTGAAGGAAAGTGCTGAGTTTTTGTTTTGTACTAGGGATCCAGGAGGGTGGCCACCCAGTGAACAGTTTGTTCATTTTATGGGCCGTTAATGCGAGGATCATGTTGTAGGAAATGGAGCAACCAAGCACGCATGGTGAGAGATGGAGCCTTGATTTCCCAAGCCTCTGGGTCGAGGGCACTAGCAATCTTGATCTTCCTCATCTTCCTCCTCCGCCTCAAATTCGTGCCAACCTCTATTCCAGGCAGGGACGTCGATACGACGGTGTCCTAGGAATACCTCCTCCTCCTCCTCCTCTGCCTCCGGCACAGCTTCAACACAGCCCTGACTTGCCTGATATGATCAACCCTGAGGAGCTGATGCGCCACCTGCACTAGCTCTGGACCCCGAACCACTGCCTAATGAAGACCGATGAAATTGTGATTCTGTCGGGCCTTGTGGATTTGACTGAGAGAAAGGCTCTATGTACGTCTCTCCTCCGTCCTGGCGGGACCTGTTGTTTCAGATTGTCCCAACAAATCAGGTTGTTGGTTGTTTTTGTTTGGGGGGTTGCAATCGTCCAGAACAAGATCACCACAAGCTCATGCTGACGAAGGCATTGTCCGCACTGACCATTTTGGTGGCTTTCTTCAAAACTGGCAAGTATGGTGCAGAGCTCTTTCACTGCCACCACTCTCGGTGGTCTCACATCCCGAGGTCCGCACCCGCTGCTTGTCAGGCCAGTGTCACTCGTACTGCGTAAGGGCATTGCCGCTGCTGCCACAATCGCTGGAGCATGTGGAGGGTGGAATTCTAGCGTGTTGCCACGTCAACAATTGAGAGACGGTTTTTTGATGGGGAGGCCATAAAAGGGGCTGACGCTGCAACGCAGCCAGGGGGGGGGGGGGGGTGGGGGGGGGGGGCGGGGACGGAAGCAGGGTGCGAACGGCGGAAGTGCAACGTTAGACTTCGAGCCTTCCTCAGCAGCAGTCCCAGACCCAGTAGGCTCTTTAGAAATTCTGGACGACAAGGTCATGACATGTGCCAGGCAAGGGATGTGCTCCAGCCTACCGATCTTGAGGGCGGCCATCAGATTTCGCCCGGTTATCGCACACCACCATTGCCTGGCACAAGGTTTTCTTTGGCACCCAGCTAGCGCTCGGCTCTCGTTGGCGGAGAGCCATACACAGCTCCTGACCTGTTTGTGGACGTCTCCAAGAAAGATTAATTTACCGGCTTATGGTTTCTCTGGGCCCGTGATGCCACCAGAGACCTTGGGGGAAAGAACCCTGCACCATACCTGCGGTTTTGAAGAGCGTGCGCCGAGCCTGAGAGGCCACGTCACCCCAGATATCCACCCAGCGTCACTAGTGAGCGTGTCACAGAGATATAGCGGCCTTGGCCGTGCTTACTTTTCCCATGTGGTTCGGTGGTGTCAGATGGACTTTTCCGCCACAGAATGCGACAACGCGCATGAAATTTTAGATCACACGTGGCTGGCCAGCAGGGACGGCTTTTCTGGCAAAGAAATGCCTGCCGTGCACTGGTATGGGCAGGCAATGTCCATTACGTGGCGGAACCCATCTGTGTCCCACCAGACGAAGCAACATTTCAAGGCCAAAAGCCTGCAATGCCGCTTTCAGCTTTGGCTTTGGGATGGTTTTGTTAGTGTTTCTTCTGCACCCAAACCTGAATACAGAAGGCTGGCTTCTAGACTGGCCGCAGTACGTCGTGCAGGTCGTCAAACTGGCGGAAGGAGAAGGGGTAGGAAGGATCTCATGGTGGGTACTCGGGTGACGGTGGAGGGGCTGAAGCGTAGCTGATCCTGATCATGACTCTGCGAGAGACATGGGAACTGAGGAACGCTGGTGTGGCGGAGGACGAGGAGGCTGAGACAGAGGGAGTGACAGTGGTTGGAGAGCCCGGCGTCCGGTCTGGGCCTTTTTTGCCAAGTGGTTGCCTCCATTTCAACTCATGCATTCGCTGCATGAGACTAGACATGTTGGTGGTGGTTAACCACCTAAGGTTCTTGCCTCTACTTATGCGTTTACGGCAAAGGCGGCATATGACATCGCTGGGTGAATCAGAGGCTTGCTCAAAGAAGGCCCAGGCTTGAGAGGTCCTGGACCTTTTTGACGGCGATAAGCGAGGAGCGGGGTTTGCGCTGACCGTGGCTGGCGGAATCATATCAGCGGACTTCTGCGACCGCCCTCTCCCTTTTTGTGGCGGGACCCGTATTGACACTACCCCATCGTCTTCCTCCTCGTCCACTGATGAAGCGCTCGCAAGCAAATTCTGCGGAAAAGACCAGGATGGATCCGCAATGTCGTCATCATCATCATCATCAACACAGGTGACTTGGTCGTCCTGACTTTCTGCATCCAGAAGCTGCGGGGCTACAAGCAAGAGGGACTGCAAGGCGTTGCCGACCGCCCGGGATTTTTGCCGATTGACCGGCTTCCTTCACCTCCTCCTTGATCTTTTAACATGCCTTCTGACCCCAACCGCATTTTGTCATCAAAGAGGTCTTCAGAAAATGGATTATCCACAGTGGTGGGTACACGAGTTGACATTTGGGCTGCTTCATGTTGGACAGATGCTGATGATGCTGATGACGACATTTGTGGCCGTGACTGCGAGGACGAGGAGGTAAGACTGCTAGATGCAGGTTGCATTAACCACTGAAGGACAGATTGGCGACGATGTTCGTTACTTAGATTCACAGGCCCTGCGATGACAGGCCTGACGGTCCTGCAACTGACGATCCGCTGGCATGCGTGTTTTTTCAGCCACCTGGAAGGAGCACCTTCTCTCGAACCTCTACCTCCATGTCTACCCCCCTCTTGCTCGCTTACCACCTGCATTCGCTCCTGTTCCAGAATAAAAAAATTTGAGAAGTTATGTAATATTTTTGGAAAGTCCTTATTAAAAAGACGGCAAATCACAGCGATTCTCACATTCCTCTAATCCAAACAAAAATTGCTGGATCAATTTAACTCAAGGTGTCTATCAACAAATCTGGACGGGCAAAAGTCAAAAAACACTATTTGTTATCTTTTGGTATAATAAACGTATATTTTTTGCACCTTTCAAAATTCACGTGTGGTGAATATAGAAATAGCTGTTTTAAGATTTACTAGATGCTGCGTCATGAACAGTGCTGGGTGCGCAAAATCAAAAAACACGTAACTGTTATGTTTTTTGATATTAATAAACTGGAATTTTTTGCACCATTCGAATTCACTAATGTGGTGAATAAAGAATTGCTGTTTTAAGATTTAAGTAGATTCTGCGTCAAAGAACAGTGCTTGGGGTGCGCAAAGTCAAAAACGCGTAACTGTTATTTTTTTATAAATTAAACGGTATTTTTTGCACCTTTCAATTCACCTGTGGTGAATATAGAAATTGCTGTTTTAAGAGTTTACTTAGATTCGCCCCCTGCCGTCAATGAACAGTGCAGGTGCGCAAAAGTCAAAAAACACTTAACTGTTATGTTTGATATAATAAATCTATATTTTTGCACCTTTCAAATTCACTGTGGTGAATAAGAAGTGCTGTTTTAAGATTTACGTAATGCTGGCGGTCAAAGGAACAGTGCTGGGATGCGTCAAAATGTCAAAAAACACGTAACTGTTAATTTTTGATATATAAACGGTATTTTTTTGCCACCTTTCAATCACCTTGTGGTGAATAATAGAATTGCTGTTTTAAGATTTACGTAGATGCAGCTCAATGACCAGTGCTGGGTGCGCAAAATCGTCAAAAAACACGATAACTTATAATTATTTGAAATAATAAACGTTTTTTTATGCACCTTTCAATTCACCTGAGGTGACTATATAATTGCTGATAAAAGAATTACTAGATGCTCGTCAATGACCAGTGCTGGGTGCGCAAAATCAAAAAACCACGTAACTGTTATGTTCTGATATAATAAACTGGTATTTTTTTCACCCTTCAATACACCTGTGGTGAATATAGAAATGGTGTTTTAAAGATTTACGTAGATGCTGCGTCAAATAACAGTGCTGGGTGCGCAAAAGTAAAAAAACACGAAACTGTTATGTTTGATATAATAAACTGTAATTTTATTGCACCTTTCAATTCACTCTGTGGTGTGAAAAGAATTGCTTGTTTTATGATTTATGTAGATGCTGCGTCAATGAACATTGGCTGGTTGCGCAAAAGACAAAAACCACGTAACTGTTATGTTTTTTATATAATAAACAGTATTTTTTGACCTTTCAATTCACCGTTTGGTGAATATAGAATTGCTGTTTTAAGATTTACGTAGATGCTGCGTCCATGACCAGTGCGGCGTGCGCACAAGTCCAAAACACGTAACAATATGTTTTAGATATAAGAAACTGTATTTTTTGCACCTTTCAATCACCTGTGGTGAAATAGAATTGCTGTTTAAGATTTACGTAATTCAGGCGTCAATGAACAGTGGCTGGTATGCGCAAAGTCAAAAACACTTAACTGTTATGGTTTTTGATATAATAAACGTAATTTATGCACATTCCCAATTCACCTGTGTTGAATATAAATTGCTGTTTGAAGATTTACTGTAGATGCTTCGTCCAATGAACAGTGCTGGGTGCGCAAAAGTAAAAAAAAACGAAAACTGTGATTTTTCGTATGATACACGTATTTTTTGGCAACAAACACCTGGGCTGACTACAAGATTGCTGGTTTGTAATTTAAGTGCAAGGTGGATATATCAACAGTCACAGGTGTAATTGTTAAAAATGAACACCTATCTGAAATGTATACTGATAATAAAAGTGGAGTTTTGCAGCTAACAAAGAGACGCTGTCATTACTAGAAATTATGTTTATCCAATATAAGTACAGGCGTGCCCAATATCCAGGTAAATATTTCAAAAGCAAACAGTTAATAATAAAGATATGCCACTACAATGTCTACACTAAGTCTTGTGAACTTTATCCAGTGTTCTTTATAGATATAGCTTTGTCTTGGTTCGCCCAGCGGGCCCCCCCCCCCCGCAACCCACCGCCGTGAATTTACATGGTAGATCTGCTTTAAAATATCTCTAGCTAACTACATAAAATGTTCAAATCCCCTAATCTAACTAAATTGGGAAGGATCACGCTAATAGTAGGGGTTTGACTTTGCAGAAATAGACAAATTTCGCTGAGCTTTTTGGGGCCACAGGCGAACGCAGGTCCTATCCCTATGAGACGCTGAGAGACACGAGGCTGAAACGGGAAACGCTGTTCAATGTAAAACGGGGGTTTCATGGATTTTTCCAGCCAATCGCAACCATACACATCCCAGTCTGACATCGCACAACATCTCACCCTGCTCTATTCTGTAATCTGTTTTTCTGCCCCCAAAATTACAGGAAGCGCCAAAAAAGCGCGACTTAATAGAGATCACAGTTTTTTAACCCTTTAATTATCGCATGATCTGGAAATTTCGATCACCATAAAAACCTTGCCGATTTCAACTTTTCATAAAAATCGCTCAACACAAATTTTTTGTATATTTATATGTATATTTGGGTTATATACATTTATTTTTTTGATATGATTATGCCCCTTTTTGCATACCACCTATGTGGGGTTGTTTTTGTGGCACCACCATTTTTAGCTAAAATGTATTTGGTCTTTGAAATTTTTGGGTTTTTTTAAACTATACATTTTAAATTAATAAAAAGTTTTTATATATGGGTTTTTGATTTTTTGGTATTTTTTCCTTATATATTGGTTTTGGGTTAAATTTTGGTTACTACCTTTTTTTTTTAATTTTTTGAATTTTGGGCGTTATTTATGCTTAATACTTTACTGGAGATATACCTGTTACAGTAATTGTTCAAATAAACACAACTCTTGTTTGTCAAAAAAAAAAGGTGTGCTGAGGCATTGTTTCTGAATACAGATTATACAGGATTGGTTATCCTTCCTCAAGCACCTCAATATTCTTAAAAAAAGAAAAACCTTTGGATGGAGTACAGCATCCTTTCTACTTCTAAGATAATTGTGTCCAAATGGCAGGGGTGAGTGATGGGCCGGGAAAGTCAGCAGAAGAGGTGGGCCGGGTGAAGAAAAAAGGGGCCGTTAATGATCATCAGAGAAACTCACTAAAATAAACCCGAACTGTAATAACTTTTAGTGTGCACTGTGTAATTGTTTATATTCGTAAGGTGTGGGATATTAATTTTAGGGTCTAATTTTTTTTTTGTTTATATGTGTCATTGTGTGGAGGATATTCACTTACATGTGGGGGTTATAGGGGGCATGGGGTTTTGTGGGATTCGTCACTATTTTGGGGGTACAAACACAATCCAATATCAGTGAAACACTACTAGCACTAAAAACTGTCAAAAAGGACTTTGGAATTTTTTTAAAAGCATTTCTGCTACTTAGGATACATAAAAAATTTTAGGTTCTTAGTTCCATAACTTTTTAAACCCCTTTTCTAAGTCTTATTTCACATTTTTGATCAAAACTGCATAAGCCCACCCAACTGCACAGGCTTTTAAGTCAACGCAGAGTAATTGCAGCTGGAGTCTTCTCTCCCGAAGTAGGGGGGGTCTAAACAGGCACCAAGAAGGTATCGATAGAGTAGGTTCCCACCTGTATTAAGGTCGCCTTACTGATTGACAGGTGGGCTTAAGCAGTTTTGTGAACTGAGAACCTCAAAAAAAATTGTTCATGTATCCCAAGTAGCAGAAATGCTTTACCAAAAATTCCTTTTCCCTTTTTTTACATTTTTTAGTGCTAGTAGGTGCTGTTATTTTGGGGATTGTGTTTTGTATGTTACTGCAACCATGGCACCTATGATCATTTTTTTCAAAGAAGTTTTTTTTTTTTTTTTTTTTTTGATGTGCAGACAAAATATTGTTTTCTAGACTACATGGTGGGATATTGGTTTGGTGTGTGGATTATTCATCACTATTAGTGGTGATATGGGGTCAGTGTGAGAGTATTTGGTCCTAATGACATTCTGGTTTTATGTAGCGATGTTTTTTGGGAAACTGTAAAAACATTATTTAGGGGTTTTTAAACCAGTACTTTGTTTTATAGCTTTTGATAATTTTTATTTGTATAAAATGTATTTTTTGGGAGGGGGCAATATCTTATAGACCCTTTTAGTTTACCACCGGTGTCCTGCTGCCATTAGGTGAGTGAGAATAAGAAGCCCCAGTGCTCCATCTCGATTACAGATTAGTGTGATGATGTCATCACATCGGTCTGTATAATTTGTAACGAGACTGGGCGGATCACCGTACAGATGACGGAGACAGCGAGGCAAAGTGGGCCCCTAAAATCAACTTCTCTGGTGGGCCCTAGGCACCCTAGTCTGACGCTGAGCACATCATTCCTCCTGAACGTCTAATTTCTGTGGTTCCCATTGATCTCCAACGTGTTCCACGAGGGAAGACTCACGTACATCCTGCCTTAAGAATTTCAAAATGGGGACTTTTCTGTGCTTGCTGGTCATCCTGGAATCCGTGGATTTTATTAGGGACTTACCACACTTTTCTAACAGGGAACTACCTGCATTATTATTTTGTCTCCACCCATCATAAAAACTGGATTGCTCTTCTTCCATTGGCAACATTTTCCTACAATCATCTAGATTCAAAGTCTACTGGGTCTTTCCCCTTCTACATTGTTTATGAACATGACCCCTTTCTCTGTCCATCTCGTTCGATGCTCAAATTCATGACATCACCTCCATATGGCAAGGTACCCAATGGGCCCTTCAACTTGCCTCCTCTTGTACTAACTCTCAGGTGAACAAGAAACACAGACCTCCTCTGAGCTTCAACCCAGAAGATAAGGTCTAGCTTTTCGCCAAATATATCCGGCTGAGGATTTGCAGCGTCAAGCTGAACCCAAGATTCCTAGGACCAGTTTGAAGTCATTAAATGCCTCAATTCAGTGCCATACAAGCTCTGTCTGCCTCCCTCTATGCGCATCTCTGTCTCCATCTCCTGAGGCCAATTCTGATGATGTCTATGAGGTGAAAGAGATCCTTTCTGAAAAGATTGTGAGGGGAAAGCGGTACTTTCTCATCGACTGGAATGGATACAGGTCCGAAGACGGTTTATTAGAGCCAGAGGCTAATCTTTCTCAGGGCAAAAATAGGCGGATACCTAAATGAGGAATAATGTCACGGAGCGCGCCACGGCCCACACACTGGGCTGCAGACGCATTCATACCTCTCCAGACTCAGGTAATCCTTACTCATCCCTCCCCACTATTGTGTCTTTCTGATCTTCTCCTGTGTTCCAGTGCACAAGTACCCACTCCCTAGGGTGCGTGAGCACCAGCTCTGTGAGCTTTGAAGGTCCAGCGCGCCGGTAATTGGCTATTTGCCAGGCGCTGCTGACCCTATATCTGCCCACCTCTTCCTCCACTCCCTGCCAGATCATACGTGTGTTTTACTTGGAATTGTAATGAGTTTAATGTTACCCTGATCCTCCGTGTACCAGACCTTCTTGCTATTGTTTCCTTACCATGTTGCCCACCACCTGCCATGACCTTTCTACCTGTCCTCGACTCCGTCCTTATTTGCTGATTCTGTACCACCATGCACCTTGACCACCACCACAAGCAATTTGCATCAGAGGTATCGACCTGGTAATTTCCTGGTGCAGAAGTCCAATCTGCCTTGCGCGGGCTCTGGTGAAAGCCGAGAGGCTACTTAGACTCTGTTCCCTGACGTGGCTTACGCCACCACTTGCAGAGGTCTCGTGAATTCACCTCCTGTTGTGACAAATACGTGGGCTTGTAAAATGTGGGGCAAGATTTAGTTTTTGCTGGAACCATTTATGATTACATGGGACATTTTTATTAGCTTTTATTCATTTTTGGCGATGGAAGGATGGAAAAAAAAAGCAAATGAACCATTGTTTTCTATTTTTTTATGCCATTCACGATGCGACTTCAGTAACATGTTAACATTATTACTCGGGTTGTTACAATTATGTTAATAGCCTATATGTGTATTTTCTTTTACCTGTTTTTTTAAATAAAATCTATTTTGAATGAAAAATATGTTTTCTTGTATTTGTTTTAATGTGTCCTATTTAAAAAAAATTATTTCTTAGTTCCGCTCGGGGACTTTACATTGGGGTTCCTTGACTGCTTATGTAATGTTTTGGTGTACTAATGGTGTGCAATGGTGTGCTTTGCTTGTCATTAGTGCTTTGGGCTCTAGCTATGCCTAATAGTTATACAGATGAACTTAACTGATTTGGCTCAAATCCATTTCACATTGCATGTCACCCATGGTATTTTGGTAGAAGTGATTGAGGACTAGGAGCGACATGTATTTTGGTGCTCAGACGCCATTTTTTTGTACGCATTAGTAGCGTAGATTTAGGCGCTTTCTAGCTACAAAGCGACAATTCTGGCTCAGGTAAACCACTTTTAAAGTGTTCTACCTGTTTGAACAGTAATGTGCCTGGATTTGCCATTTTAAAGACATACTGTAAATGTGTAGATTCATACAGTTGCAGTGTGACACGCCTGCGAGCTACATGTGAATAGAGTGCACTGTGGAGCTGCTCAGCCCTTTTCCCATAAACCTTTGCTTTATACAAAACAGTCAGTGAGGTCTGAAAGGCAAGTAAATCCTCACACCGATAAATTTAGTGACTCTCCCCAAGGAGAGATTTTTCCCTCTTCTAATAGTTATAGTCATGTCAATCCTCGGGTCCTCTGTTAGACTGCCATTGCAATACATGGCAACCCTCAATCGCATTAACAGGGTGCCACAGAGAAACAGAGGGAGACCCCGCCATCTGTAAATCCACTTCAGTGCTGCAGTCACACGTGATCATGGTGCCTATGGGGTTGGGATCAGAGTACTCTTCGATCCCGGCTGCTATTGTTGGTCCCCATCTGTATATTACAGTTGGCATCCTGCAGAGATCATGTGGGCAAAGCTCCTGTGGCTATGTTACCATAATGTACATGTATTTCATGGTATATTTAGGGCCTAAAACGTACAGATATATCATGGTTAGAGATGGGCGAATCAATTCTAACGAAGTGAAATTCGTTTAGAATTTCCGGAAAACTTCGGTTCTGTACGAAGCCGCAGTTTATTCTACTTCGCGGGAAAGTATCGTCTTTTTTTTTTTTAAAATGGCTGCAAGCACATGGCGTTACATGAGGCAAATAACTCTGGGAGGAAGAAAGGAGGACACTCAAAGACATGTGCAGACATGAAGCCAATCAGACACCGGCGGGATTCTGTGACATCACAGCACTATGAGTAAGGACGGCACCTGCGCTCCTCACAGTCCTCTCGTTGTGTCTCTTGGCATAACAGCATTCCTGCTGCTGCTGCTACACAGATCTAATTATTTCAATTTCTCCTGTTGTATTAGGGAATTTTAAATTCAAGTAATCCACTCAATCCTGATAGTGTTGTATTTGGATAGAAATATATACCGCTTTTTATGCACCATTATTTAAATTTCTCCTGTTTTTTTAGTGTATTTTATATTCAATTAATCCACTCAATCCTGATAGTGTTGTATTTGGATAGAAATAAAGACCGCTTTTTCTGCACCATTATTTCAATTTCTCCTGTTGTATTAGGGAATTTTGAATTCAAGTAATCCACTCAATCCTGTTAGCGTTGTATTGGGATAGAAATACAGACCGCTTTTTCTGCGCCATTATTTCACTTTCTCCTGTTGTATTAGGAATTTTAAATTCAAGTAATCCACTCAATCCTGATAGTGTTGTATTGGGATAGAAATACAGACCGCTTTTTCTGCGCCATTATTTAAATTTCTCCTGTTGTATTAGGGAATTTTAAATTCAAGTAATACACTCAATCCTGATAGTGTTGTATTGGGATAGAAATACAGACCGCTTTATCTGAGCCATTATTTCAATTTCTCCTGTTTTATTAGGGAATTTTAAATTCAAGTAATACACTCAATCCTGATAGTGTTGTATTTGGATAGAAATACAGACCGCTTTTTTTGTGCCATTATTTAAATTTCTCCGGTTGCATTAGGGAATTTTAAATTCAAGTAATCCACTCAATCCTGATAGCGTTGTATTGGGATAGAAATACAGACCGCTTTTTCTGTGCCATTATTTAAATTTCTCCGGTTGTATTAGGGAATTTTAAATTCAAGTAATCCACTCAATTCTGATATTGTTGTATTGGGATAGAAATACAGACCGCTTGGGGGCACTTGAAGATGGCGGGCGTATGTTAGAGGAGCTTCTCACCAGCGGCAAGTTACCTCTGCCCAAATAAACCCCCAGAGATCGTCTCCGGACCGGACACCTGCCCCAGAGAGAAGGGAAAGTATTCTGACCTGCCTGAACGATCCCGGCACCCCAGCGAGCTCCAGTGCACAGGGAGATCCCAGCTGCAAGCTCTTGACTGCAGGCGCGCTGCCACGTGTCACAGTCCACAGCAGGGAAAGCTCCAGCGGTTGTCCTTCACACACCGCTCCTGACCGCCGACTTGAGCACGGACCGCGGGAGCATCCCGGACATCCCGGCTTCTCACCCAAGCCCTGAGTTCTCCGCTGCAGAGAAGTTCAGGCGGTGAGTACGGTGGACCCCTCCCCCGCATGAGCGGCCGGCGGCCATCTTAGCACAGCAAGCTCACACATGCTTGCTGTCTGTGCCAGGGATACAACGTTAGGCAAAAACTTTGCTGTAGTCTCCAAGGGAAGGCTGCGCCACATACCTCCCCGCTATTCTTCAGCTAAGATTCCGCAACGGCTTTTGGTGCGGGTGATCCCTTTGATAAGGGATCCTATCTTTATTAATAAAGCCCGTCGCAGCAAGTCCTTTCACACAGGGAAGATACATTATCCCAGCTATTACTCTCTGAACAAGACTGCTCCGCTGCAGCACTTAATATAGCTGAAGTCGTGCAGCTCATGCTCCACACTGTCATCCCTGTTTGCCAGTAAAGAGATCCAGGACTGTATCTTGCCAATTGCTGCTCCTACTGCAACCCTGTCTTTATAAGAAACATCTTCCCTGGACTTATAAAGTCAGTCCTGCCTGAAAGTTATTCCATCTCTTAATATTTGCAATTTCTATCCACCTGATTTCCTCTCTGGCTTATATCCACCAATATCCAGAGTCCACACTACACCCTTGGTTACTGTGATATCTACATAAGGAAGTAAAGGGGGAAAAAAAAAGAGGGATAGATTAATTGCTTTGCTAGACCACATCTTTATATACTCCTTTCCTCATTTGCACGCCAAAATGGGTGGCACCTCCAAAAAGAATTAGTCCAAGAGGCCTGCCAAGCTCACTGAGTTCTTTCATTAGCCCCCACCATCAAGGCCCCTGAGGGGGGCTATCAGTCTCTCCCCCTCCTCGCCTACTCATCCCATGCTGAATCATTTGATTCTGAGTTACAGGACTGCTCTGGAAAGTCTAACAATACAGAGGCCACTCTGTGTCAATTGCTCTCCTCTTTTAGGGAGCACCTACAAAACGACTTCAAACAGATGATGAAGGATTTTAGAGGAGACATTCAATCTTTGGTCTCTAGAACAGATCATATTGAAACTAAAATGGCCGAATTCGCCACATCACACAATCTCCTTATAGACTCACACTCTGCATTAGAAGAGGAGGTCCAGAGACTGTCCTCTAAGTTCCTTGATTTGGAGGACAGATTCCGCAGGTCCAACATACGTATCAAAGGCATCCCCGAGTCCGTCACCTCTGAATTGTTGCTCCCCTTTCTTCAGGACCTTATAGCTAGTGTTGAGCGATTATAATCGACAAAGTTGAAATCGGCACGGTTTTTAGGTTGATCAGAATTTTCCGATCACGTGATAATTTAGGTGAAAATCTGCGCATAATCTATTAATATTGCGCCATTTTCGGCGCTTCCTGTCATTTTGGCGGCCAGCAAATCAGCTTAGAGAATAGAGCAGGGTGAGCTGGGTGTGCGACGTCATGACTGGGATGTGTATGGTTGTGATTGGCTGGAAAAATCACATGACCTCGTTTTACATAGAACAGCCCTTCCTGTTCAGCATCAGTGTGTGTCTGTGTCTCATAAGAGCAGGACGTGTGCTAGGTCTCTCTCAATACAGCTCAGCGACACAGTTCTCTTTGTTCACACAGACAACTATGCTTTTAGCTGTGAACATTATAATATAGGTAGGTTAGAGAATTTCAGTTTTAGTTAGTTATGCTGAGAATTTGAAAGAAGCATCTAGCGCTGTACAGCCGCCGGGGGGTGGGGAGGGGTGGTGCGGGCGAACACAGACAGACAGGCTGGCAGGCTTTTGAAAGGAGAGTGGATATTGTGCAGTCCAGACTGCTTTGACCCTGCATTGAAATGGCTTTTTATTAACAGTTTTTGGCCAGTTTTTGGTGAAATATTACCTTGTATTTTGTGCAGCCTGTACTTATATTAGGATACAGATCTTTTCTAGTAACTGCAGGTGTATTTGATAGGTGCAAAACTCACCTTTTATTATCTGTACACAATTTAATTAGTTTTTTTTTCACTTTGGCGCAGCTCAGTTTTGTTCAAAGACCCACTTTGTACTTACAATAGGATACAGAACTTTTCTAGTCACCGCAGGTGTATTTATAGGTGCAAAAAACACGTTTTATTATCCGTACACAATTTAATTAGGTTTTGTTCACTTTGGCGCAGCTCAGTTTTGTTCAAAGACCCACTTTGTACTTACAATAGGATACAGAACTTTTCTAGTCACCGCAGGTGTATTTATAGGTGCAAAAACCTCGTTTTATTATCCGTACACAATTTAATTAGGTTTTGTTCACTTTGGCGCAGGCCATTTTTGTTAAAAGACCCATCTTGTACGGATATTACCATACCAAAATTTGCTAGTAATTGGTGTTGTATTTCATAGGTGCAAAAACCACCTATTATTATCAGTACACAATTTAATTACGTGTTTTTCACTTTGGCGCAGCTCAGTTTTGTTCAAAGACCCACTTTGTACTTACAATAGGATACAGAACTTTTCTAGTCACCGCAGGTGTATTTATAGGTGTAAAAACTACGTTTTATTATCCGTACACAATTTAATTAGGTTTTGTTCACTTTGGCGCAGGCCATTTTTGTTAAAAGACCCATCTTGTACGGATATTACCATACTAAAATTTGCTAGTAATTGTTGTTGTATTTCATAGGTGCAAAAACCAGCTATTATTAACAGTACACAATTTAATTACGTTTTTTTCACTTTGGCGCAGCTCAGTTTTGTTCAAAGCATTTCTTATGTGAAAGAATTTTTGAAGTGACGATGAATTTTGACCGAATTATGGCCGAAGTGGGCAGAAGGGGCAGAAACTTATTGTTGTAAGTAACTGAGTTTCCAAACCTACAGCTTTGTCACCATGCTTACTATGGCAATCTATCTTGCTGCCTTTTACCTCCTGTCCTACCGCCCAGTCATGCCTCCAAACAACTCTGTCCACATTAGCTCCTCTCTCCTTCCCTCTCCCATGCACGCATCCCATACACTACTTACTCATTTTAACTACCCCAAACCACCCTTTTTCATGGTGCAGCACAAACGCCGATCATATTCATCACTGAACCATCTGCGATCACTTTTCATTCTCCTGCTTCTTGCTGCAGGAGACATCTCTCCCAACCCCGGTCCACCTTCCTTTCCCTCTTATCCCACCTCCTCCTCTTCCTCCCACAGAAACCCCACTAACCTGCGTAATATTCGTTGTAGTCTTTTCTGGTTCCATTTAAATGTGCTCTGTGGAACGCCCGATCCGTCTGTAATAAACTCACTGCTGTCCATGACCTGTTCCTCTCTCACTCCCTTAATCTCCTAGCTCTCACAGATACTTGCTCCACAATCAGACACTGCCTCCCTCCGCCGCTCTCACCTATGGGCCTTCACTTTACCCACACTCCCAGACCTGAGAACAGGCCGGGTGGAGGAGTCAGCATACTTCTTTCTCCACACTGCACCTACCAGGTCATTCCTTCCGCACCCTCCCTCACTTTCCCCTCTTTTGAGGTCCACACCCTCAGATTCTTCCGGCCATTTTCTCTGAGTTGCGGTTGTGTACAGACCCCCCCGGCTCACCCCGCCAGTTTCTGGATCATTTTGCGGCCTGGCTCCCTCACTTCCTCTCTACTGAAATACCCACTCTCATCATGGGTGATTTCAACATCCCCATTGACAACCCTATGTCTCCTTCTGCCTCTTGTCTTCTTTCACTAACCTCTTCCCTTGGCCTCTCACAACTTATAGACTCTCCAACTCACAAGGATGGGAACTCTCTTGATCTGGTCTTCTGTCGCCTCAGTTCTATTTCTAATCTTAGCAACTCTCCTTTGGCTCTCTCTGATCACAACCTTATTTCCTTCACTTTTGCTAACTCTCAGCCTTCTCTGGACACACCTACCCATCACCATTTCCGAAATCTCTGCTCAATAAACACTGAAGAACTTATTGACACCATACAGTCATCACTGCCCCTCATCTCCTCCCTCTCCTGTCCTGACCAGGCTGTTAAACATTACAATGAAATTCTTTCAACCACCCTGGACATGTTGGCACTGCTCACACACCGCACCACCAGAGTCAGACTTCCGCAGCCTTGGCACACACCTCAGACTCGTTTTCTCCAGCGATGTTCCAGGTGTGCTGCAGACTTTCTCCACTATAAATTCATGCTCAGGACTTACCACACTGCCCTTCACTGCGCCAAACAAGAATATTTCACCCCCCTCATCTCATCACTACACAACAACCCAAAACGCCTGTTTGACACCTTCCACTCCCTCCTAAGGCCTAGAGCTCAGGCCCCGGTCTCTGACCTCTGTGCTGAAGACCTGGCCACTCACTTCAAAGACAAAATCGACAGTATACGGCAAAATATCACTTCACAATCCACAAATAACACCAGTTATGTCCCTGCCCACACGTCCTCTAATCTGCTTTCAGCCTTTGACCCGGCATCAGAAGAAGAAGTGTCCAGGCTACTGCTGTCTGCGCGCCCCACCACCTGCTCTAGTGACCCCATTCCCTCACACCTTGTCCAGTCTATTTCTCCAGCTGTCGTCTCTCACCTCACTACAATCTGTAACCTCTCTCTCTCAACTGGGATCTTCCCATCCTCCTTTAAACATGCCATCATACCCCTTTACTACAAAAGTTCACTCTGGACCCTGTGCTGCTTACTACCGACCAGTCTCTAACCTACCCTTTATCTCTAAGCTCCTGGAACGCTTGGTCTATTCCCGCCTAATCTGCTATCTCTCTACTAACTCTCTTCTTGACCCTCTGCAATCAGGTTTCCGCACCCTACACTCCACAGAAACTGCTCTAGCAAAAGTTTCAAATGATCTCCATACTGCTAAATCTCAGGGTAACTACTCATTGCTGCGTCTTCTGGATCTCTCTGCTGCATTTGACACTGTTGATCACCACCTCCTCCTCAACATGCTCAGTTCCATTAGCCTCCAGGACACCGCTCTCTCTTGGTTCTCATCCTACCTCTCTAACCGCTCCTTCAGTGTCTCATTTTCCGATCCTACCTCCTCTCCTCTTTCTCTTGCTGTTGGGGTTCCACAGGGATCCGTTCTTGATCCTCTCCTCTTTTCAATCTACACAGCCCCCATTGGACAAACCATCAGCAGATTCACCTTTAGTATCATCTCTATGCTGATAACACTCAACTATACACCTCCTCCCGAGAAATCACTCCTGCTCTGCTACAAAACACCAGTGACTGTCTGTCCGCTGTCTGTGACATCATGTCCTCCCCGTATCTTAAACTAAACCTCACTAAAACTGAACTTCTAGTCATCCCACCATCTACTAACAGACCTTACCCTGCCATTTCTGTCTCGGTGTGTGGCACCACCATAACTCCTAGGCAGCAGGCCCACTGTCTTGGGGTTATACTAGACTAGGATCTGTCCTTCATCCCATATATCCAATCCCTTGCCCGCTCCTGTCACCTGCACCTCAAGAACATCTCCAGAATCCGTCCTTTTCTCACTGTGGAAACAGCCCAAACTCTCATTGTTGCTCTTATTCTTTCTCGTCTTGACTACTGTAACTCCCTACTTGTTGGTCTCCCTCTCTGTAAACTCTCCCCTCTTCAATCTGTCCTGAATGCAGCAGCCAGACTTGTCTTTTTTTCCACCCGCTATATTGATGCCTCTACCCTGTGTCAGTCTCTGCACTGGCTACCTATTCAGTACAGAATACAACATAAACTAATCACTCTCAACCATAAAGCTCTCCACATCGCTGCACCCCCATACATATCCTCCCTCATCTCTGTCTACCACCCTACCCGGGCTCTCCGCTCTGCTACTGATCTAAGATTACACACCTCACTCAGCCGAACCTCCCATGCCCGTCTACAAGATTTCGCATGTATTGCACCAGTTCTCTGGAACATGTTACCCCATGTGATCAGGCACACTCGCAACCTTCACAGTTTTAAGGGCACTCTGAAAACCCATCTTCTAAGACAAGCCTATCAAGATCCCTAATTGTTAACCCCCCAAATTCTGTCACACATTCATCACTTCCTAAACTTTGGCACCCACAGGCACTTATCTGTATTTAGATGTATGGTTGGGATGGCAGGTTCATCCACTTTTTATGTATCCTACCCCATATTTATGTAACATGGCTGGACCATTGTAAACCAAGCACTTGTAACCCTTTGTTTCACCCATACACCCTAATAGATTGTAAGCTCTTGCGAGCAGGGCCCTCACACCGCGTGTCTGATTTGTACATAGCTTTTTTATAATGTAATGTCTGATTTGTCTATGCTTATATCCTCTATATTGTAAAGTGCTGCGGAATATGTTGGCGCTATATAAATAAAGATAATTATTATTATCATTATTATTATTATTATTAAGACCCCCTTTGTACTTAGAATTGCATACAGAACTTTTCTAGTCACCGCAGGTGTATTTATAGGTGTAAAAACTACGTTTTATTATCCGTACACAATTTAATTAGGTTTTGTTCACTTTGGCGCAGGCCATTTTTGTTAAAAGACCCATCTTGTACGGATATTACCATACCAAAATTTGCTAGTAATTGGTGTTGTATTTCATAGGTGCAAAAACCACCTATTATTATCAGTACACAATTTAATTACGTGTTTTTCACTTTATACAAACAACAAAAAGATCCAGCGAATGCACCACTCCAGGTAAGGTGAAAAGGGTTCCGTAGTTTATTGAAAAGAAGTTAAAACATCCAAAGAAATCGCATCAAACCGACGCGTTTCGGAGCCGATGCTCCTTATTCATGGCATAGCATGATAGTGAAATGTACACAGTTTAAATAGCCCGGTACCCGGTCATGTGATGCCGGTCATGTGATCGGGCTAAATAAAAACAAACAATCTTAAACAAAACATGCTTATATAAAACAAACATTGCGATGCAAGGATGTATATATTAATATTTGATATTAATTTTAGTATTGGCAAATAAGATCATGTCTTTTATTCAATCCATTAGGAAACCTGGTGTCTAACTTAAAGATCCACCAGGGTTCCCTCGCTAAACCAGTTTTTTTTTAAAGTCACCCCCCCTTTAAAAGGGTTTTAACTACTCAATCCCTTGAAATATTAGATCTGAGGTGTCACCCATATGGACCCATAAAGGGGTTTTGGGAGACCATCGAGCACCAATATTAAAGATTTTTTTTGCGTCGGACATTGTCATCCGAATGCGGTTTTGAGAGTAAAAGATGAAATCCAACATTTTGTTTTTTTGGCATGCCCGACATGTTATCTGTTTGTTTCCCCTTTGTAAATTTCCAATTTTTATATGACTGCATGTTAAAAGTAGCTTTTTTGGGACAGAAAAAACCCCTTTTAAAAACCCCATTTCATGGTTAAAATTTTTAGCATTTTGAATGTCCCCCATTTGTTTTTTCCCTATAGTAGTTTCCAAGTGGGTGTAGAGGAGTTTTATTAGAAGAAAAAAAAAAGGGCTCGGGATAAAACTGACCCAAAAGTATCCCCTTTAAAGAAAAAAAAACGGGAACATCTTGTGTCAAATTTTGGGGTATAATATAAAAGTAATGGAAGGTGTCTTTTGAAAATTATTGAAAATTTTTGGGTTAAACTGGGGGCCCAAAAGTAGTAGCAAAAACAATTTTATTATCATTAGCCTTTGAACGCGGTTTCACTATTGTTTTAAAGATTGACCCAAGGTTTGGGCTTTTCCCAAACGATTTAGCCCTTTTTTAATACCCAAATTTGGGAAACCCCACGTTGGTTCGTTTTTGTAATTTGTTTTTTTTAAATATATGGGGGAATAGGTCGGATTAGACCCAATTTTTTTTTTCATTTAGTTGTTTCCCCATAGGGAATGGCTTCTATCACATGCGCGGTGATGGGATTTAGATGTAAGATAGTTTTGGGCGAGCAATGGGTTTACGGTATGGAAAAATTTCTACTTTCCCCTTGTGGCCCAAAAAATTTTAATCCGAAAATTCAAAAGACTTCCTGGCCAAAAAACGAAAAAGGAAAGGGTTTTCATTTTGGGTTACTTTTAAAAGTAACCCAAAAAAAGCAAGTCCCTTTGTTGTTGTTTTTACCCCCCCACATCGGGAGCAGGCCCTCAAAAACCGCTGTCCCCACCTATTTGGGGGGAAAAGGGGAAAAGATGACGTAAAAGGTATCTCCCCTTTCCCACGGCGGGACATATAAAGCGCGGGGGGAAGGAGGAACCTAGAAACCCATAATGCTCCCCCAATTTTTTGTAAAAAAAAATCCCCTTTCAAAAGAGAATAATTATGGCTCAATAAGTACTCTAGGCAAAAAAGAATAAACTCAATCAAATGAGTGAAAAAAACGGGAAAGGGAAAAGAGGGGGCCCTAAGGACATCAGGGCCCCGATTGTGGGGTTTTAAATAGAGGGATAAAAACCCGGTAAAACCACCCCGGACAGCCAAAAACCAGTTAGTTTTCCCACTCAAAAAATAGTAAACATAGTGCCCAAAGCTCCTGTATCCCAAATTTTTAAGCTGGTAACAAAATTTTAACCAAATGGCGGGTAAGATAGAACCCCAGCCATAAAACCAAAAACCGTTCCCCTAGCGCCCCCAAATCCCCTTGCCACAATGGGCCCGCAAGGGAGGGGGGAAATAGGTTTTTGGGGAAAACCCTTTGGGGGAATGATGGAAAAGGGGTTTATGACAGGGTTTTCCCCCGTATGGGTTTGCTGCAAGACCCCGTGGAAAAGACCCCCATTTTTATTCCCCACCCAAAAAGGTCTTAGATGTTTCTAAAATTCAGGTAGGACCCCTTTTTTTAAGAGGTGAATAGGAGTGTGCATCAAAAATTAAATTTTATTTTTTTTTCTGAAAAGGGCCCCGCGTTCATTTTTTCCACCGCTCCCCCCAGCCCGCTGGTCTAATTAATAAATCGGGTTTTTTTTGGGGAAAGTTCTTTTAAACAGCTTGTTGTTCTTTTTTAGTAAGATTACTTTTTATTTGTTGATGGGGACTTTTTCCCTGTAGCTGCAATAAACCCTGTTCAAAATCCAAACCCTTAAAAATAAAATCAACCCCTTTGATTTGGGTTTGGGAAAAGGATAAAAATCTCTTTTTTAATTCTAATATCGGCATGGAGTTGTGGTATTTGTGTCACTGGCTCCTTCTAATATCAAAGTCGGTCAAAACATACATTTTCAAAAAAAGGGAGAAAACCCCAATTGTTATGCTTTGTATGTTTTATCTTTATTCATGGTTTTAAACTTAGTCTCAGCTTTTTTAATTGTGAGAAGTGTTTCCTAAGATTTAAGGGAGTCCTAGAAAAAAGGTTTGACATCCAAAATTAGTCTTAAACAGGTCAAAGTCTCTTGTTGGGAAAAAATTTTTAAAACCCCTTGGATAGAACAAGACAGTTGAAATTTAAGTAAAAAAAAAGTTTAGATAAATTGACACGGGGAATGGTCTAGTATCTGTATTCCCGGAAATTTTTTGTTTGTCTTTTTGTTTTGTGCCCCGCCCGGCTGGGCGACCTCGTTTTTTGAAAGTGGCGTTTGATTTAAAATTTTTGTTTTTTGGGTTTTTGGGGGTTCGGCCCCCCAGATAACTACCAAGGGGGTTCCAGGCTTATCAAAAAGTATTATACATTCTTAGATCCTCCGAACTGCCCAAAAGCGGGGAAACAATTTATTGGAACCCAAGGGTTTGAGCCCTGACCATGTTGAAAGGCGATTTCCAAAAAAATTGGGGTTTTTTTTTAGGCCCCTTTTATTGAAAGGGTCCAATTTTTTAAACTTTTTTTTTTATATATTTCATTGTATCTCGGGCAAATTTCTTGCTCTTATTACTCTACAATATTGTCCTCAAGTTTTTTCCCCATTTTGACAAAATTTTGTCATAAAGTTCTTTGTTTTAGAGGCGAAGATTTTCCTTTGGGGTTTAGAGGGAAATTTTTCCCAAATTTTGTTATCTGGGAATTGATATCAGATCCAATTTCCCCTTTTCTTTTTCGAACAACAAACCCCTCAGTTTAAAGGAAAAATCCACTAAGGGAAAAAATTTCCCTTTTTCCTTAATTTTGTTTTTCTATGTATTTGTCAGGAATTTCCTTTGGCGGAGGGCCTCTAGGAATTTATACAAGTTTTAATTTTTAGGAATTTCCAAATTTGTGTGGTCCCCAAACCAAAAATCGCAATTTTCCCTTTTACATTTGCCCCCTCTAATTTTCTCATATCAAATTTAAGGGTCATTATCCTAAACAATTTTAAACCCTTTTTCAGTTTTTGAAAATTTTGCGACACTCCCCTGTCTTTTAGCCCAGCAAAAGGGGTTTTTGGGGATTTAAAAAAGTTTTTCGCCCTAGTTAAAAAGTTTAAATATGGAAAACCCCAAAAGTAATTTTTAAAAATTTACCCTGTTTACAAATAATCGCAGGATTTCAATTCAACAATTTTTTAGTAAAAAAAGGGAAAATGCCGGAAAATCCACAATTTCCCGTTTTGTCTCTGGGAGCCGACCAGCTTTACTGCGGGGTTTAAAAAATTTCTTTTAATTTGGGAAAAAGATTCGGTCAGCTCACCTGGTCCCCTTGGAAAGGTAGGTAACGCCCGGACTTGACTGAAAACCCTCGTCAGAAAAACCAAAAAACAAACAACAAAAAGTTTCCGCAATGCACCATCAAGGTAAGGGGAAAAGGGTTCCCCTAGTTTATTTTAAAAGAAGTTAAAACATCCAAAGAAATCGCTTTTAAACCGAGCGTTTTTGGGGCCGATTCTCCCTTTTTCAAGGGCCCCAAACATGATAGTGAAATGAAACATTTAAAAAAAGGCCCCCGGGACCCGGTCATGTGATGCCCGGGGCTTGTGATCGGGCTAAAAAAAAACAAAAAAAGTTTAAACCCCTCAACAAATAAAATGTAAACTTACTAAAAAAAAAAAACAACAACTGTAAAAGAATCCGCAAAAAAAACAAAAATTTATTAATTTTGGAAACCCGGGACAAGGGAAAGGGCGGGGGTAATTTATGAACGTGGGGCCCTTTTTTTTTAATTAAAAAAAAAATTATTCTTGATGACACCAAATACCATTTACCTCTAAATAGGGGTCAATTGTTGAATTTCAGAAACATTAAGAAACCATTTTGGATGGGGGGGGAATAAAAATGGGCGTCATTACCACGGCTCTTGCAGACAAACTAACGAAAAATCCCCCGTCATACCCCTTTTTTTCCCTCATTCCCCCAAATTTACAAAGACCCCCTTTAAAATTTTCCCCCCCCCCTTGCGGGGCCCATGGGGGCCCGGCATAGGGGGGGAAGGGGGAAAGGTTTTGGTCTTTGGGTGGAAATTTTAAACTTAAAAGCCAATTTTTTAACTTCTTACCAGTTTTCATTTGGGATACAGAGAGCTTTGGGCACCAAAGTTTACGGGGTTTTGAGTGGAATACTAATGGGCTTTGGGTGTCCGGGGGGGACGTTAACCCCCTTTTTTATCCCTTATACCGCAAAAACTGGCCTAGGTGTCCTTAGGTTCCCTTTTTTTTCCGTTTCAGTTCTTTTTCATCTCATTTGATTTAGTTTTTTTCTTTTGTGCCTTAAATACTTTATTTAGCAATAATTACTTTTTCTTTTGTTTGGGGATTTTTTTGTACAAAAGTGTGGAGCTTTATGGGTGATAGGGTTTTTCTCCTTCCCTCGCGAACATTTATATGTCCACGTGGGGGGAAAATACCTGTTTTCGTTTATCCTGCCCCCTTTTCCCCCCAATTTAGGTGGTAGGGGAGGGATATAGATGACCGCTCCTTTTTGTGGGGGGGAAAACAAAAAACCCGGCCATTAAAATTTTTGATTACATTAATAGTAACAACATGAAACCTTTCCTTTACGTTTTCTTGGCAAAGGAGGGCTAAAGAATTTTCTGGATGAACTTTAATGGGCCACAAGGGCAAAGTAGAAATTATTCCATTCCGTAAACCGATTGCCGCAACAATTTTCTTACATGTAAATCCCTTATCCGCGCCAAAGTGAAAAGAAGCCATTATATGGAGAAAAAAACCCAAATGAAAAGAAATTGCTCTAAACCTGACCTAAATTCCCCATATAAAGAAAAAGGGAAAAATTCAAAAAGGGTGAACCCCCAAGTGGAATCCCAAATTTTGGTATTAAAAAAAAACTAGTCGTAGAATAAATCAGAGTCCCGAAAAATCAATCTTCTAGACAATAGTGATCGAGTTCAGAAGGGTAATGAAAAAAAATTTTTTACTACTACTTTTAGCCCTCAGGGTTTTAAAAAAATTTTTCAATATTTTCAAAAGGGCACCTTCCCTTACTTGAAAGGGGGTTTTACCAATTTTTGGGGCACAAGAATTAAAATTTTGTTTTTTAGACGGGGAAGTACTTTAGGAACAGTTTTATCTCCATCTTTTTTTTTTCTAATAAAACTCCTTTCTGACCCCCCTTGGATAAATACTTTGGAATGTACAAAAGTGGACAATTTAAAATTTTCTAACAAGGGAACCCTGTAGTGGTTCAAAAGGGTTCTCTTTCTGGGCTCCCAAAAAACCACTTTTTGACCCCGGAATCATATAAAAATTGTAATTTACGATGGGGAATCTATCAGATAACATGTTTGGGCATGGGCCCTAAAAAAAATGTGGTGTACAAAAATCCTCAAAACACGCATTCGAAGAATATGTCCGACCCCTAAAAAAAACCCCCAATTAAGGTTTTTTTTCGATGGGCTCAAAACAATTTTCCCTGAGGGCCCCCAAAAGGGGACACCTCAGGGTTTTAAATTTTTCAAGGGGTTGAGGGGGATTTAAAAGACCGATGAGGGGGGGGTGACTTTAAAAAAAAAACTGTTAGCGAGGGGGAAACCCCGGTGGATTTTTTAAGTTAAAACACCAAGGGTTTTCCCAAAAGGATTGAATAAAAGACATGATTTATTTTCCAATTTCTAAAAATTTAAAAATCAAATATTAATTTTTTAAATCCTTTGCATCGGGAATGTTTGTTTTATATAAAACATGTTTTTTTTTTAAAAAATGTTTGTTTTTAATTTAGCCCCAACACATGAAACCCGGGTCCCCATGACCGGGTTTCCCGGGTTTTTAAAAATGTGTACTTTCCAAATATCATGCTATTCCTGAATAATTTTGCATCGGCTCCCCAAACGGTCGGTTTGTGCGATTTTCTTTGGGGTTTTTTTAAATTCTTTTTTAATAAAATACGGAACCCTTTTTACCTTTCCTGGGTTGGGGCATTCCTGAATCTTTTTGGGTGTTTTTTTTGGCTTTTGACGAGGGGCTTTCAGTCAAGCCGGGCGTTACCTATCATTCTGGGCCAGTGAGCTGACCGAATCTTTTTCCATTTATTGTGTTTTTCACTTTTGGGCGCACCCAGTTTTGTTCAAAGCCCACCTTGTACTTCAATGGGATACAAAAATTTTTTCAGTCACCGCAGAGTTTTTATAGGTGAAAAAACAGTTTTTTTATCCGTAACAATTTTTTTGGTTTTGTTTCATTTTGGCGCGGCCATTTTGTTGAAAGCCCCTCATGTCTTAAAAACCAACAAAAATTTGCGAAAATTGGTGTTGTATTTATAGGTGCAAAAACCCCCTATTATTACAGTAACAATTTAATTTCGTGTTTTCACTTTGGCGCAGGCCATTTTGTTCAAAGATCCACTTTTATTCAAAAAGGGTACAGAATTTTCTAATCACCACAGGGTATTTTTTTTTGGTGCAAAAAAACCACCTTTTATTACCGTTAAAAATTTCAAATGGTGTTTTTTTTACTTTTTGCTGCCCCTTTTTTCATAGAGCAAATATACTTAAATTTGAATAAAAATTTTGAGTTACTGTTTGGTGTATTTTATTGGGCAAAAACCACCGTTTTTTATCGTAAACTTTTAAAAAAACTGTATTGTAGTGGTGCGGCCCTAGTTTTTTTTTTAAAAAGCACGTTTTATGACAATTTTGAAAGAAAAAAATTTTTAAACTTTCTCATTTGTCATTGTTGAAAAAAACGCAATTTTCAACCGTGTAACTTTTGAATAGTTTTTTTGCCTCGTTGAATCTCAGTTTGGGACAGAAACGCACTTGTAGATAGTTGTTGAAAAATCAATTCCGTCCACTGGGCATTTATAAAACCTTTGGGGGTGAAGGAAAACTCTGTTATTTTTTCTTTTGGTTTTCCCCCCGACCACATTTCACAGGTATTCGAAAAAACATTTCAGTTTCTAATCCTTGTTGGCTTTTGAAATTAAGGGGGTTTTTGAATAGCGTGATTTCCCTCTTTTAATAAAAAGACTTTAAAAAAATCTTCCATACCTTCTCAATTTTTATTTTTCTGAACTGGGGCGAAATGCAGGGGTAACGAGCAAAGGGGGAGTAGGAGGTAGAAGACGAAGAAGGTGCCCCTTTTCCGTCTGGCAACAACCCAAAAGCCAGCGGATCGTCGGTTGAGGACCGTCGGGCCTTATCGCGGGGTCGGGGCTCTTGATCCAGTGTCGTCATCTGCATTGTCAGATCCGTCCAACTAAGGGAAGGCCCCCAAATGTCAACTTGGTACCCACCACGTGGAAATCCTTTTTCTAAGACCTTTTTTGATGAAAAATGCGGTTGGGGTGAAGGCTGTTAAAAAGTAAAGAGGCCAAAAAGAGGATGATTTTTCTCCCTCGACGCCCGTTTACTGATGCCATCAGAGGGGGAGAAGGAACCCGGTCAATGGGGCAAAATTCCCGGGGCGGTTGGAAAACCCCTTTGCAGTCCTCTTCTTGTAGCCCGCAGCTCTGGTTGCAAAATTTTCAGGACGACCAAGTCCCTGTGTTGATGTGATGATGACGACTTGCGGATCAACGGGTCTTTTCAGCAGAAATTGCTTGGGGTTTTTCATACGGGGACGAGGAGGAAAGATGGGGTAGTTAGTAGGGCCTCCCCCCTCAAAAAGGAGAGGTCGGTCGCGAAGTCGTGAGATGTTTCCCCCACCCACGATCAGGGGAAAAACCGCTCCTTCTTACGCCACGAATAGGTCCAGGACTAGTGTTGAGCGATTATTTTGACAAATTGAAATGGGCACGGTTTTTATTTTTGATCAGATTTTTAAACACGCGTAATTTGGTTAAAAACTGGCATAATCTTTAATATTGCCCCATTTTCACCCTTTCCCTGTATTTGGTGGCCAGGGCAAATCGCTTCAAATAGAGCAGGGTGAGTGGTGTGCACTCATGAATGGGTGGTATGGTTGGAAGGCGGGAAAAAAATCACATGACTTCTTTTTTACATGAACACCCCTTCCTGTTATGACAGTGTTGTCTGGTCTCAAAAGAGCGGGGAATGTCTCGGTCTCTCTAAAAACAGCTCAGCGAAACTGTTCTATTTGTCACACGACATTATGTTTTTAGCTATAAAACATTGAACTTGGGTAGATTAGAGATTTCAGATTTTTTTTTTACTTGGGCTGCGAATTTTAAGGGATTAGGCTGTACCCCGGGGAGGGGGAAAGGGGCAGGGGCTGCGGGCGAACACAGAAACAGACGGGCTTTTTAAGGAGAGGGGTATTGTCAGCCCAGACTTTTTTTAGAGTTTAGCCCCTGATTGCAATGGGTTTTTATTAACATTTTTTGGCCATTTTTTTGGTAAAAATTTAAACTTGTTTATTGTGTAGCTGGATTTAAATTTTTAAATACAGAAATTTTGTAGTTACCGCAGGTGTATTTTTTTGGTGCAAAATCCATTTTATAATCTGTTACATTTCAGTTACGTGTTTTTTTCACTTTGGCGCGGGCCCGCTTTGTCCTAGACCACCTTGCACTTAAATTAAAATACAGAAATTTTTGTCGTCACCGCAGGTGTATTTGATAGGTAAAAAAAACCTTTTATTATCCGTTACATTTAGATAGGTTTTTTTTTTTTCATTTTGGGCGCACCAGCTTTGTTTATAATCCATTTGCACTTAAATTTGAATTCAGCAATTTTGAGTCACCGGGTGTATTTGTTGGGTGAAAAAAAATACCTTTTATCATGTCAAGGGGTCCCTAGGGCGCACAGGTGGAGTTGATCTGGGGGCCCCCCAAATGGTTTTTATGGGCCCCCCGGTGGGTTTTTTTGGGACCCTCCATAAAACCTACTGTAAAAAATGTATATGCCTCCTATCTCGGCTCTTTTTTTCTGACTCTCTTTCTACCCTTTTTGCCTTTTCTGAGGATTATATATGCATTTAAAACAATCCGGGTCTCCCATGCTCGGGGGCCCCCCCGGGCGGGTTTCCCCCTATTCCCGGGGGGCCAGCCCAAAGCCTCCCTTTTATTATCCGTATACATTTCAGATAGGGTTTTTTTTTCACTTTGGCCAGGCCGCTTTGTCCTGGAGCCACTTGCACTTAAATTTGAATACAGCAATTTTTTAGTCACCGCAGGTGGTATTTGATATGTGCAAAAAATATTTTATTATCCATAACTTTTCGATAGGTGTTTTTTTTTCATTTTGGGGCGCAGGCCAGTTTGCAAAAGGACCTTGCACTTAAATTTGAATCAGCAATTTTGTAGTCACCCAGGTGTTTTAATGGAAAAAATCCTTTTATTATCCATATACATTTCAGATGGGTTTTTTTTTTTTCACTTTGGCGCAGGCCAGTTTTGCCCCATAAGCCACCTTGCATTTAAAAATTTAAAATACAGCAATTTTGTAGTCACCACATTTGTATTTGATGGGGGCAAAAAATCCCTTTTATTATCGTATACATTTCAGAAAAGATTTTTTTTTTTCATTTTGGGCGCACCCCGTTATTCCATAGAGCCCCCTTTGCAGGAAAATTTTGAATACAGCAATTTGTAGTCACCGCAGCGTATTGTAGGTGCAAAAAAATACCTTTTTTTTTCCGTTACTTTAGATATGTTTTTTCATTTTGTCGCAGGCCAGCTTTGTTCATAGATCCACCTTGCACTTAACTTTGATACAGAAATTTTTAGTCACCACAGGGTATTTGATAGGTCAAAACTTCACTTTTATTATCCTATACATTTCAATGGTTTTTTTTTTCATTTTGGCGCGGGCCCAGCTTTGTTCATAACCCACTTGCACTTAAATTTGAAGCAGAAATTTTTTGTAGTCCCCGCAGGGATTTATAGGTGCAAAAAATACCTTTTATTATCCGACTTTTCAGATGGGTTTTTTTTTTCATTTTGGCGCAGGCCAGCTTTGTCCATAGACCCACCTTGCCTTAAATTAAATACAGCAATTTTTGTAGTAAACCGCAGGTGTTTTTGTAGGTCAAAAAATTTTTTTATTTCCGTATACATTTCAGATGGGTTTTTTTCACTTTGCCGCAGGCCAGCTTTGTTTATGGCCCCTTGCACTTAAATTTGAATACGAAATTTTTTGTATCACCGCGGGGTTTTTTGATGGGTGCAAAAAATACCTTTTTTACCGAATTTTTTTAAATAGCTGATTCACATGGTGCGGCCCTAGTTTTTTTAAAATAGCCAGTTATACGACAATTCTGATAGAAAAATTTTCTAGCAACTGTTTCGTTAGTGTTGAGCGATTTGTTGGCCATCGACTTGGCGATGGTCGTAGTCGACCATATCGACAAGATAGCGAGTGAGAGTCGTTATGAGCGTGCCCATTAAAAAGTCTAGGGATACAAAACACCTTAATTCTTACACCCCAAAGGGCTGGAGAAGCGGGAATTTAACTCCACAACAGTCAAATGGTACGTGCAAAATCTTAGGCAACACCTTAGGTTATAAAAGCCCCGAAAAAAAAAAACACACAACATTCACTTCCCTGTCTTTACCACAGCATGACCCCTTTAAACCCGCATACCCCCAAACAAAAAAATGCCAGAAGGGAGTAGATTTGAACCATCATCTTTTTGAACTGGACATTGAATTCCCGCCTGGAATGCCGCATGAGCCCAAAAATCGACCCCCCAATTTTTAAAAAATGCCGGAAAAAGGAGTCTTTCAAACCCCCATTTTAGTTTCACTTTGGCATTGACTATACATTCCTTTGCCACAGCATGACCCCAAAAACCCCTGACCCCCAATTAAAAGTGCCGGGAAAAGGAGTTTTCAACCACCTTTTAGTTTCATGGCATTGACTATACCCTTTCCTGGGCCACGCTGGCCCCAAACCACATGACCCCCATTTAAAAATGCCGGAAAAAAAAGGGGTCTTTCAATCACCTTTTTTTGTGAACTGGGCAATGATATATCTGTCCTGTACCCCAGAAGACCCTTAAACCTGTCTACCCACAGATTCAAAAGTGCCGGGGAAAAGGGTTTTCAACCCCCTTTTTGTTGAAAATGGGCATTGCTATAACAGTCCCGGGCCACAGCATGAGCCCCCAAAACCCGCATGACCCCAGATTCAAAAGTGCCCGGGAAAAAGGGGGGTCTTTCAAACCCCCATTTTGTTTTCCCGGACATTTACTTACCCCGTCCTGGGCCACAGCATGAGCCCCAAACTGATGCCCCCCCATTTAAAAAGTGCCGGAAAAAGGATCTTTCAACCCCCATTTTATTTAAGGGCATTGACTATACCTGTCCCGGGCCCAGCATGAGCCCCAAAACCTGCATGACCCCCACTTTAAAAAGTGCCGGGGAAAAAAGGGGTCTTTCAACCACCATTTTAGTTTTATGGACTTGAATTCTGTCCTTACTGCGAATGACCATTAAACCTTTGACCACAGATTTAAAAGTGCCGGGAAAAAGGGGTTTTTTCAAAACCATTTTAGTTTCACTGGCATTGACTATATCTGTCCTGTACCCCAGAATGACCCCTAAAAACCTGTCTGACCCACAATTTAAAAAATGCGGAAAAAGGGGTCTTTCAACACCATTTTGCTTCACTGGACATTGATATATCTGTCCTGGGCACGCATGAGCCCCCAAAACCGCATGCCCCCACATTTTAAAAAATCCGAAAAAAGAGTCTTTCAAAACCCCCTTTTAGTTTCCGGACATATTTGTCCCTTCCCCGGTTAGCGCTTGCCCTCCTATGAGTGCGGACCAATTTAGCTTCCTTGGTATAATGGTGGTTAACGCTCCCGTTCCACCCGGTGCCCTTTTTCTTGGGCCTTTTCTTATTTTATAACATGTGGAGGGAAAATTTTCTCTGTACTTTAAATTTTGTCCGTGCTCCATACTCCCTTCCCTGAATAACCACATTGGTCAAGTTTTCCTGTACCCCCCTAGTACAATTCAGAGGGGAATTTTTTTTTCCCCTATTTTGTACATGCATGTTTTTTAAATTTAATTCTAGAAAACACTTTTTTTAAAAAGGATGGAAACCACCTGTCTTTGTTTCTCTTTTTTTTAAAATTTTATTAAATGGGGTTTTCTCAAACGGGATTGTACTATGTTAAAATCTTGCAAAAACAAATCATTTTGCAAATGTGTCCATTAAAAATGTCCCCTTTCCCGTTTCTGACAGCACCATCACCCTGAGCCACTCTTGACAATTGGAAGAACAAATGTCTGTTAGAAACAAAATTTTTTTTTTTAAAGGACCTTAGTATAGCTGCAAATTTTAAAGCAAAATGCCCCCAAAAAATTTAAAGCAGACCCTTGAGCCCTTTGGACAATTGTGAAGAAAAAATGTTGTTGAAACAACATTTTTTTTTTTATAGGACCTGTAGATAGCTGAATTTCAAAGCAAAATACCCCCAAAATAAAGCATGACCCCCTTGAAACCCCTTTTGGGCAATTGTGAAGAACAAATGCTGTTAGAAAAAACATTTTTTATAATAGGACCCGTGTATCTGCATTTCAAAAAGCATGACCCAAAACATTATAAAAATGATTCTCACCCCTGTTAAAAAATTTTGAGGAGAAAAGCCACTTAAAAGCCACATTTCTGTTTCCCAAAAGGGCATGTTATTGCTGTATCCCCCCTACATGACCCAAAAAATTATAAAAAATGACTTCTAGCCACTTTAATAATTTTTGGGGAGAAATGCCACTTTAAAAACCAATTTTTGTTTCCCAAAAGGCCATAATTATAGCTGTTCTACAGCAACATGCCTCAAAACCATTGACAATGCGAAAAATTCTAAAAATAAAGTGAGTAAATGGAATACGGTGTTGTCATGAAACCCTTTCTGTCTTTTTCAGTTCCTACAGCAAAACCAGCAAAAAGAACTTTGGGAAAAAAAATAAAAATTGCATAAAAAATGATCATTTTAGAAAAAGTTTTCAAAGGATCATTTTGTTTGAAGAGGGAAAGTGAAAATAGACCCCAACTATTCGGGGACCTCGGAATTTGGGGCCCAAAACATAACAAAACCAGCCTGATTCAAATTGATGAAAGTCAAACGATCCACATTATCTGTGGAAAGCCGGATGCGTTTGTCTCTCTATTTGGGTGGGTGGAAGGAAAGTGCTGAGTTTTGTTTTGTACCGGGGATCCAGGAGGGTGGGCCCCCCGAACTGTTGTTCATTTTGAGGCCCTTTAATGCGAGGTCGTTGGAGGAAATGGAGCATAAACTATTGAGAGATGGAGCCTTGATTCCCAAGCCCCTGGGTCGGGGGCACTAGCAAACTGATCTTCCCCATCTTCCTCCTCCCCCTCAATTCGCGCCAACCTTTTCCAAGGCAGGGGTCGGGAACATCGGTGCTAGGAATACCTCCTCCTTTTCCCCCTCCGCTGCCTCCAGCACAGCTTCAACACAGCCCTCACTATCCTGAGATGATGCACCCTGAGAGCTGATGCGCCACCTTGCGCTAGCTCTGGACCCCGAACCACTGCCTAATGAAGACCGATGAAATTGTGACACTGTCGGGCCTTGTGGATTTGACGGAGAGAAAGGCCGCATCTGTGTCCGTCTCCTCCTCCGTCGCTGGCGGGACCTGTTATTTCAGAGTGTCCAACGATCGTTCCAGAACTAAGTATCACCACAATGCTCATGCTGACAAGGGCATTGTCCGCACTGACCATTTTGGTGGCTTCTTCAAAAACTGGCAAGGATGGTGCAGAGCTCTTTCACCTGCCTCCACTCTCGGTGGCTCAACACCCCGAGGTCCACACCGCTGCTTGACAGGCCATGAGTCACTTCGTACTGTGTAATGGCATTGAGCTGCTGCCACAATCGCTGGAGCATGTGGAGGGTGGAATTCCAGCGTGTTGCCACGTCAACAATGAGACGGTTGACGGGGAGGCCGAGCTGACGCTGCAACGCTGCCAGGCGGGATGAAGCAGGGTGCGAACGGCGGAAGTGCGAACTTAGACTTCGAGCCTTCCTCAGCAGGCAGTCCAGACCCGGGTAGCTCTTTAGAAATTTCTGGACGACAAGGTTCATGACATGTGCCAGATAAGGGATGTGCTCCAGCCTACCGATTTTAAGGGTGGCCAGCAGATTTCGCCCGTTATCGCACACCACCTTGCCTGGCACAAGGTTCTTGGCACCCAGCCAGCACTCGGTCTCGTTGCGGAGAGCGCCCACAGCTCCTGACCTGTGTGTGGACGGTCTCCAAAACAGATTAATTTCAACACGGCTGGTTTCTCTGGGCACGTGATGCCACCAGAGGATTTGGGGGAAGAACCCTGCACCACCCCTGCGGTTTTGAAGAGCGTGCGCCGAGCCTGAGAGCCACCGTCACCCCCAGAGACATCCACCCAGCTCACCCAGTGAGCTGTCACAGAGATATAGCGGCCTTGGCCGTGCTTACTAGCCCATGTGTCGGTGGTGAGATGGACTTTTCTGGTCACAGATGCAGACAACGCGCTTGAAATTTTAGATGACACGTGGCGGGGCCAGGGCAGGGACAGCTTTTCTGGCAAAGAAATGCCTGCTCGGCATTGGTATTGGGGCAGGCAAGGGCCATGACGTGGTGGAAAACCATCTGTGTTCAGACGGAAAGGCAACATTTCCAAGGCCAAAAGCCTGGCAATGCCGACATTCAGGCTTTTGGCTTTGGGATGGTTTGGGTTAAAGTGTTTCTTCTGGCAAAAAACAAAACGGTAGTCAGCTCACCTGGTCGATTTTGAAGGAGAGATGAACAACGCCCGGACTCGATGAGAAGCAGATCATCAGCAAGGAGGCAACAACACAAAACAAAACAAAAACAGTCCAGCGGAGAACATTCCCCAGAGGTAAAAAAAAAATGGTTCCAAAAATTTATTTATGAAAGGCGATTAAAAGTTCCACATAGAATCATGCAAGTCACATCGAGACCGACGCGTTTCGGTGCCGCAGCACCTTATTCATGGTATAGCAAAATACATATACAATACAATTTAAATACCCTGGTAACGGTCATGTGTATCCTCATGTGTGAGGGGAATGACGTAAACAAATAAAACATAAAATAACATAGCTTTAAAAAAACATAGATCAAAGTGTTGGTTTGCAACTGCAATGGTAACATGATGGATAATTAATAGTGGCAAATAAGATCAAAACCCGTCTATTTAAACCGCAAGGGAATTGGTGCCAAGTGTAAAGATCCACCGGGCCTCCCTTGCAAGCAACTTCCTCCTATGATCCCCAACCCCAGGTCTATAACCGTTCTTTACCCTGAAACGAGAAGTGGGTAACGTCTCCTTCCTGTGCGTCCTGAAAGTGTCTTGACGCCATGGAGATACCTACACTCAAAGGTTTTTTGGCATCCGACAGATGTCTGCGGATGCGGGACTTTAGGGAGCATGTTGTGCAGCCAACATATTGTTTTTGACTACTGTACAAGTAATTAAGTATACTACAAAGCGAGTGTTTACAATTAATGTAGCTATTCATTTTTAAATCTTTGTTATATGACACCAAATGGAATTCCTTAATATAATAGCATGGCTACACGTGATGCACCTAGAATGTCCGCATTTGTACATGCCCTTGGTGTTCAGCCAGGTTTTTATTAAGATGATCTGGGATTAGAGGAGAAAAACACTGGGAGATAATAGAGAAACCTAGAGTACGACTTCGTTTTGAAATAAACCGAACACCCTGTTTTTAATGATTTGTTTGGTACTATTTGGTTCAGTAATTAAAGGAAGATATTTTTTAACAATGTTTCAATTTGAGAGAACTGAGCGCTATAAGTGGTAGTAAATGAAATAGTTTTTGAATTTTCATTTTTTCATTTTTCTTATTATTATTGTTGACAAAACAATTTTGATCTATCAATTCTAGAAATTTTTTGACTTGTTTTATCCAGCAACCATTTTGGATAATTCCTCTGACTTAGTCTAGAAAGAATTCTTTCTCATAGATGGGGAAACAATTAGGGATGGAACAATTTTCTTTTATTCTAATAAGTTCTCCGTAAAGGGATGGCATTAAACAACATGCTTTGGATGATGTGACTTAGCATGTAAAAGGGTGTTACGAGAGGTGGATTTTCTAAACGGCAAAACCTTCCACTTTGTCATTTTGACCTAAACCCGTTTTAATGTCCAAAAAATTAAAACTTTCCCTTTTTCCATTCTGTAGTACAAACCAGGTTCATGTGTTAGCATTAATATATTGTGTGAACTCTAAGGCTTGGGTATGAGTGCCCCCCCCCCCCCCCCCCCCCACCACCAGCAGCAGGTCGTCAATATAGCGAAAATACCAGCTGATGTGGGGGGAAAAAACACAGGTAGAAGAGAACAGGTTTCCCCTCCTCCCAGGCAGACATAAACATTTTTGCCAAGGAAGGAGAGAACCCGGCCCCATAGAGGCACCACAGCGCTGTAAGAAGAAATCCCCATCAAAGCTGAAATAAATTTTGACTGAGTAAAAACTCCATACACAATATAACAAAATGAATAAAAGTGTCTGAGTAGGGGCTGAAGCGAACAAGATGGGATTGAAGAACTTCTAGCGCTAAGTGGTGTAGGATGGAGGAATACAAGGAGACAACGTCACATGTCAACCAAGACAAAGAACCATCCCCAACTTAACTCCGAGAAAATAGTGGGCCAAAACCCTTTTGTATCCTTTATGTACCAGGCAAGGGGATGACTAAGGGCTGGAGAATGGAATCAATCCATTTTCCAAGTGGTTCCCCCAAAGACCCTATCCCTGCCACGATAGGTCTCAAGTGGGGAGGAAAGATCCCTTTGTGGACTTTAGGGAGAGAGTGGAAGACGGGAACTATGGGATGATCTACGTATAATTTGGCCGCAAGTTTAGAAGTAATAGCCCCCATTTTTATGCCTTCATCCAAGATTTGTTTAATTTGTTTAATTTGTTTAAAGTGTTTCTTCTGCTCCCAAACCTGGAAGACAGAAGGCTGGCTGCTAGACTGGCCACTGTACGGCGTGCAGGTCGTCAAACAGGTGAAAGGAGAAGGGGTAGGATGGGTCTCTGGTGGTGCTGGTGGTACTCGGGCGACGGTGAAGGCTGAAGCGGAGGCTGATCCCTGATCATGACTCTGAGAGACATGGGCAGCTGAGGAACGCTTGGTGGTGGCGGAGGAGGAGGAGGCGGAGACAGAGGGTGTGACAGTGGTTGGAGGCCCGGCGTCGGTCTGGCCTTTTTTGGCCAAGTGTTGCCTCCATTCAACTCATGCATTTCGCTGCATGTGACTAGACATGTTGGTGGTGGTTAACCACCTAAGGTTCTTGCCTCTACTTATGCGTTTACGGCATAGGCGGCATATGACATCGCTGGGTGAATCAGAGGCTTGGTCAAAGAAGGCCCAGGCTTGAGAGGTCCTGGACCTTTTTGACGGCGATAAGCGAGGAGCGGGGTTTGCGCTGACCGTGGCTGGCGGAATCATATCAGCGGACTTCTGCGACCGCCCTCTCCCTTTTTGAGGCGGAACCCATACTGACACTACCCCATCGTCTTCCTCCTCGTCCAGTGATGAAGCGCTCGCAAGCAAATTCTGCTGAAAAGACCACGTTGGATCCGCAATGTCGTCATCATCATCATCAACACAGGTGACTTCATCGTCCTGACATTCTGCATCCAGGAGCTGCGGGCTACAAGCAAGAGGGACTGCAAGGCGTTGCCGACCGCCCTGGATTTTTGCCGATTGACCGGCTTCCTTCTCCTCCTCTGATGGCATCAGTAACTGGGCGTCAGAGCAGAGAAAATCATCCTCTTTAGCCTCTTGATCTTTTAACATGCCTTCTGACCCCAACCGTTTTTTTCATCAAAGAGGTCTTCAGGGAAAAAGGGAAAACCCACAGTGGTGGGGGGAAACGAGTTGACATTTTTGGGGTGCTTATGGTTGGACGGGGTGCTGGTGATGTGATGACGACATTTGTGGGCCCTGAAAAGGGGGACGGGAGGTAAGCTGCTGGATGAAAGGTTTGCATTTTCCCCCTGAAGGGCAGTTTTGGGGACGCTGTTCGTTTTCGAGAATCAAAAGGGCCCTGAACCCCGCGATGACCCGGGCCTTTTGGGGTTTAAACTGGAAAGATCCGGGTGGCTGCCTTGGTTTTTGTCGCCAGCACTGGAAGGAGCACCTTTTTTCTCGTTCCTCTACCCCCATGTCCTTTCCCCCCTTTTTTGCTGCTTTAAACCCCCTGAATTTTTGCTCCATGTTCAGAAATATAAAAATTTTTAGAAGGTTTGGAAGAGTTTTGGAAAATCTCTTTTTAAAAAACGGCAAATCAAAAGTAATCTAAAATCCTAAAAAAAACAAAAATTTTGGATTTTAAAAATAACTGCAAAGTTTGTTATCAACAAAAAATGGCCTGAGCCAATGTTAAAAAACCGTTTTCTGAAAAGGGGGTTTCCCGGAAAATTTAAAAGGGATTTTTGGCACCTATCAATTCACGGGGGGGGGGTGACTTTCAAAATTGCCCGGATTCAAATTTTAAAATGCCAAAAAAAGATCTATCAACAAAACTGGCCGGGCCAAAGGGCAAAAAAAACTTATCTGAAAAGTATTCGGAAATACAAAATATTTTTTGGGGACCATCAATTCACCTGGGTGACTATAAAATTGGGTATTCCAAATTTAAATGCAAGGGTGCCCCAATAAACAAAGCTGTAGTTTCGCCCCAAAAAATCAAAAAAAAACGTATTGTTATGGATTCGTTTTTAAAACAAGATATTTTTTGGGACCTTTTAATTTACCCCGTGGGGACTATAAAATTGCTATATTCAGTTTTATGTGCAAGCTGCCTCAATGAACAAAGCTGTAGTGCGCCAAAGTCAAAAAACACGTATCTGTTATGTATTTGTATAATACAAGATATTTTTGGCACCTTTCAATTCACCTGTGGTGACTATAAAATTGCTGGATTCAAATTTAAGTGCAAGGTGGATATATCAACAAAGGTGGAATGGGCAAAATTGAAAATGAACACCTATCTGAAATGTATACTGATAATAAAAGTGGAGATTTGCACCTTACCAAAAGACCCGCAGTTACTAGAAAAGATGTGTATCCTATAAGTTCAGGCTGCCCAATATCCAGGAAATATTTCAATAGAAAACTGTTAATAATAAAGCTATTGCAGTGCAATGTCTACACTAAGTCTTGGTGAACTTTATCCAGTATTCTTTATAGAGCTTGTCTGTGTTCGCCCGCGGGGGCCCCCCTTCCGCTCCCCCCCATGACTTTAAAGTGGTAGATGCTCCTTTAAAATTCTCTACCTAACTATATAAAATCTTCCAATCTCTAATCTAACTAAATTCTAAGGATCACAGCTAATAGTAGAGGTTTCTCTGTGAAGAAATATAATAATTTCGCTGAGCTGTTTGGACACAAGCAGAGCGCACGTTCTTCTGCTCTGAGACGCTGAGAGACACTGAAGCTGAACAGGAAACGCTGTTCTATGTAAAACGAGGTCATGTGATTTTTCCAGCCAATCGCAACCATACACATCCTAGTCATGACGTCGCACACACATCTCACCCTGCTCTATTCTGTAAGCTGATTTGCTGGCCGCCAAAATGACAGGAAGCGCCGAAAATGGAGCGATATTAATAGATGATGCACAGATTTTAACCTCAATTATCGCATGATCTAAAAATCCGATCACCATAAAAACTGTGCCGATTTCAACTTTGTCGATAATAATTGCTCAACACTAGTTCTCGTTTGTCATTGCTGCAAAAAACACAATTTCTCATCCGTGTAACTTCTGAATAATTTTATTGGGCTCGTTGAATCTCAGTTTGGCGCAGATAGCGCACTTGTATGATATTTTGTTGAAAACTATCAATTCCTAGTCCTACTGGGCATATGTAAATCCCTGAGACTGAAGGAGGAACACTGATGATTTTTTCTTACGGTTCTTCCACCAGACCGCATTTCACAGGTATTCGCACGAAACATTTCAGTTTCTAATCCTACTTGGCTGTAGGAAATTAGAGGGATTTAAGAATAGCAGTGATTTGCCGTCTGTTAATAAGAGACTTTCCAAAACTCTTCCATACCTTCTCAAATTTTTATTTTTCGGCACTTGGAGCGAAATGCAGGTGGTAAGCGAGCAAAGAGGGGGTAGGACATGGAGGTAGAGGTATGAGAGAAGGTGCTCCTTCCAGTTCTGGCGACAACAAGCAAGCCAGTGGATCGTCGGTTGCAGGAACGTTAGGCCTGTCATCGCTGGGTCAGGGCCCTGTGAATCTCCGTAACGAACAATGTCGGCAATCTGTTCTTCAGTGGTTAATGCAACCTGCATCCAGCAGTCTTACCTCCTCGTCCTCCCAGTCACGGCCACAAATGTCGTCATCAGCATCATCAGCATCCGTCCAACATGAAGCGAAGGCAGCCCAAATGTCAACTCGTGTACCCACCACTATGGATAATCCATTTTCTGAAGACCTCTTTGATGACAAAATGCGGTTGGGGTCAGAAGGCATGTTAAAAGATCAAGAGGCCAAGGAGGATGATTTTGTCTGCTCTGACGCCCAGTTACTGATGCCATCAGAGGAGGAGAAGGAAGCCGGTCAATCGGCAAAAATCCCGGGCGGTCGGCAACGCCTTGCAGCGCCTCGTGCCTGTAGCCCGCAGCTCCTGGATGCAGAATGTCAGGACGACCAAGTCACCTGTGTTGATGATGATGATGACGACATTGCGGATCCAACGTGGTCTTTTCAGCAGAATTTGCTTGCGAGCGCTTCATCACTGGACGAGGAGGAAGACGATGGGGTAGTGTCAGTACGGGTCCCGCCTCAAAAAGGGAGAGGGCGGTCGCAGAAGTCCGCTGAGATGATTCCGCCAGCCACGGTCAGCGGAAACCCCGCTCCTCGCTTATCGCCGTCAAAAAGGTCCAGGACCTCTCAAGCCTGGGCCTTCTTTGAGCAAGCCTCTGATTCACCCAGCGATGTCATATGTCGCCTTTGCCGTAAACGCATCAGTAGAGGAAAGAATCTTAGGTGTTTAACCACCAACAACATGTCTAGTCACATGCAGCGAATGCATGAGTTGAAATGGAGGAAACACATGTCTAAAAAAGGCCACAACGATGCCGGGCTTCCAACCACTGTCACACCCTCTGTCTCCGCCTCCTCCTCCTCCGCCACCACCAAGCGTTCCTCAGCTGCCCATGTCTCTCAGAGTCATGATCAGGGATCAGCCTCCGCTTCAGCCTCCACCGTCGCCCGAGTACCACCAGCACCACCAGAGACCCATCCTACACCTTCTCCTTCCGCCAGTTTGACGACCTGCACGCCGTACAGCGGCCAGTCTAGCAGCCAGCCTTCTGTCTTCCAGGTTTGGGAGCAGAAGAAACACTTTAACCCAAACCATCCCAAAGCCAAAAGCCTGAATGTCGGCATTGCCAGGCTTTTGGCCTTGGAAATGTTGCCTTTCCGTCTGGTGGAAACAGATGGGTTCTGCCACATCATGGCCCTTGCCTGCCCCCAATACCAGATGCCGAGCAGGCATTTCTTTGCCAGAAAAGCCGTCCCTGCCCTGGCCAGCCACGTGTCATCTAAAATTTCAAGCGCGTTGTCTGCATCTGTGTCTGGAAAAGTCCATCTGACCACCGACACATGGACTAGTAAGCACGGCCAAGGCCGCTATATCTCTGTGACAGCTCACTGGGTGAGCTGGGTGGATGTCTCTGGTGGTGATGGTGGCTCTCAGGCTCGGCGGACGATCTTCAAAACCGCAGGGATGGTGCAGGGTTCTTTCAACCAGAGTCCTCTGGTGGCATCACGTGCCCAGAAAAACCAGGCCGTGTTGAAATTAATCTGTCTTGGAGACCGTCCACACACAGGTCAGGAGCTGTGGACGGCTCTCCGCAATGTGACTGAGCGCTGGCTGGGTGACAAGAACCTTGTGCCAGGCAAGGTGATGTGCGATAACGGTCGAAATCTGCTGGTCGCCCTTATGATCGGTAGGCTGGAGCACATGCCTTGCCTGGCACACATGCCTTGCCTGGCACATGTCATGAACCTTGTCGTCCAGAAATTTCTAAAGCGCTACCTGGGTCCGGACTGCCTGCTGAGCAAGGCTCGAGGTCTGAGTTCGCACTTCCGCTGTTCACACCCTGCTTCGTCCCGCCTGGCTGCGTTGAAGTGTCAGCTGGGCCTCCCTGTCAACCGTCTCATTGTTGGCATGGCAACACGCTGGAATTCCACCCTCCACATGCTCCAGCGATTGTGGCAGCAGCGCAATGTCATTACGCAGTATGAAGTGACACATGGCCTGACAAGCAGCGGTGCGAACCTCGGGGTGTTGAGCCACCGAGAGTGGAGGCAGGTGAAAGAGCTCCGCACCATCCTTGCCAGTTTTGAAGAAGCCACCAAAATGGTCAGTGCGGACAATGCCCTTGTCAGCATGACCATTGTGGTGATCTTAGTTCTGGAACGATCGTTGGACACTCTGAAACATCAGGTCCCACCAGCGACGGAGGAGGAGACGGACACAGATACGGACACGGAGCCTTTCTCTCCGTCGAATCCACAAGGCCCGACAGTTTCTCAATTTTATCGGTCTTCATTAGGCAGTGGTTCGGGGTCCAGGGCTAGTGCAAGGCGGCGCCTCAGCTCTCAGGGTGCATCATCTGAGGCAAGTCAGGGCTGTGTTGAAGCTGTGCCAGAGGAAGCGGAGGAGGATGAGGTATTCCTGGACACCGATGTTACCGACGTCCCTGCCTTGGAAAGAGGTTGGCGCGAATTTGAGGCGGAGGAGGAAGATGAGGAAGATCAGTTTGCTAGTGCCCCTCGACCCAGAGGCTTGGGAAATCAAGGCTCCATCTCTCACATGAGTGCTTGGATGCTCCATTTCCTCCAACATGATCCTCGCATTAAGGTCATCAAAATGAACAACAGTTACTGGGTGGCCACCCTTCTGGATCCCCGGTACAAAACAAAACTCAGCACTTTCCTTCCACACACCCAAATAGAGAGTAAAATGCAGGAAATGGAGACCTTGCTGATTGATCAACTGGAGACATCTGTTGCGACTGCTTCACGTTCTTCAAATGTCACGGTGGAACAACGTCAGCGACATGACAGCAGTAGAGTGCCTAGTAGCCGTAGCGGCAGCAACAGGCAATGTGGCAGACGCCTAATGGGTGACCGCTGGCAATCTTTATTTACCACCTCACCAACGCATGTAATGCAGGGCACACATCCAACACACAGAGACCAGCTTAAGATCATGGTGCACGACTATCTGCGTCTCAACACCGATGTTTTTGGATGTGTTCCGGACCCAATTGACTTCTGGGTATCCAAAATGGATGAATGGCCCGAGCTCGCTCGCCATGCCATAGAGGTGTTGTCCTGCCCAGCAGCCAGCGTCATATCTGAGCGGACCTTCAGCACAGCCGGAGGAGTCATTACATACAAACGCATCCGGCTTTCCACAGATAATGTGGATCGTTTGACTTTCATCAAGATGAATCAGGCATGGATCTCTGATGATGTTGTGGCCCCAATTGCTGAGGTCACCGATTAGTTGCCGGTCTACTTCACATTCCTCTTCAAACAGAAATGGTCCTCTTGAAAAATGTTTTTTAAAATGATAATTTCTTACTGCAATTTTTATTCTCAGTTCCCAAAAGTTCATTTTGCTGGTTTTGCTGTGAGGAGACTGTAAAAGACACCAAGGTTTCATGACAAAACCGTATTCCATTTACTCACTTCATCTTTAGAATTTTTCGCATTGTCAATGGTTTTGGGGTCATGTTGCTGTGAGATACAGCTATTATCATGGTCCTTTGGAACAGAAATGTGGCTTCTAAGTGGCATTTCTCCCTCACAATTTTTAACAGTGGCTGAGAAGTCATTTTTATAATTTTTTGGGTCATGCTGCTTTGAAATGCAGCAATACTACAGGTCCTATTGTAAAACAAAAAAAAATTCTAACAGACATTTGTTCTTCACAATTGTCAAAAGTGGCTCAAGGTTCATGTTTTGAATTTTTGGGGGCATGATGCTGTGAAATGCAGCTATACTACAGGTCCTATTGTAAAAATGTGGTTTCTAACAGACATTTGTTCTTCACAATTGTCAAGAGTGGCTCAAGGGTGATGGTGCTGTCAGAAACAGGAATAGGTAGGACACTGTTAATGGACACATATTGCAAAATGACTTGTTTTTGCAAGATCTTTAACATAGCTAGCAATCCCTGTATTGAGACAACCCATTTAATACATTTAAAAAAAAGAGAAACAAAGATGTAGTGGTATTCCATCCTATTTTAAAAATGTGTTTTCTAGAATTAAACTACTAAAACACTGGCATGCACAAAATAGCTGATACAAATATTCCTCTGAATTGTACAAGGGAGGTACAGGAAGACTTGAACAGATGTAGGTTACCCAGGACAGGTATAGTCAATGTCCAGTTCATCTAAAATGGTGGTTGAAAGACTCCTTTGTCCAGGGCTTTTTAAATCTGGGGGTCAGACAGATTTAATGGTCATACTGTGGTTCAGGACAGGTATAGTCAATGTCCAGTTCAACTAAAATGGTGGCTCAAAGACTCATTTTTCAGGCACTTTTTAAATCTGTGGGTCATGCAGGTTTGGGGCTCATGCTGTGGCCCAGGACAGATATAGTCAATGTCCAGTTCAACTAAAATGGTGGTTCAAAGACTCCTTTTTCCGGCACTTTTTAATCTGTGGGTCAGATAGGTTTAAGGGTCATGCTGCGTTCCAGGACAGGGATAGTCAATGTCCAGTTCAAGTAAAATGATGGTTCAAATAATACTGCCTTCTGGCACTTTTTAATTTGTGGGTCATGCAGGTTTAAGGGTCTTGCTGTGTTGCAAGACAGGGATAGTGAAGGATCTGTGACTTTTTTTCTGTGGCTTTTATAACCTAAGTGTGTTGCCTAAGATGTAGCACGTATCCATTTGACTGTTGTGGATGTTAATTCCAGCTTCTCCAGCGATGTTTGGGTGTAAGAATGAAGGTGTTGTTCCTCTCCCATAGACTTTACTGGTCATCGGCGATAAACTATTATCGACTATCGGAAATCGTCTTGATAATTGCCGATATCGACTATCGACCCGATGACGATAGTCGACGTAATCACTACTTATAGCCATAATTCTTCTGGAAGCCACAACCTTGGATCTTACAGTGGCTCCCCAAGCCTAAGCAAATCTCACCTTCGCTGCCACGCAATGTAATTGCCAAGATTCACTTCTTCCGCACCAAAGACAATCTACTTCGAGCCCTTCGCAAGGGAGTTACATTACCAGATAGATTCAAAGACCTCTCCATCTTCCCTGACCTTTCAGCAGGAACGATGCTGCGTCGTAAAGAGTTTGCTCCTTATACCAAAGTGCTCCGGGACCACAATATCCCTTACCACTGGGATTTCCCCGTCAAATTAATTCTCTCTAAAGATAACAACACTATTGCCTGCACCTCTCCCAATATACTTCGAGACGCTCTCCTGTCATGGGGTCTCCTGACTACCCCCTCAAATACCCCTTTACGCAAGGGGAAGGACAAACCAAACCTGATTTCAACCCTCTGGTCTGAGAAACACAATAGACGTCGCCAAGCTCCGGATGACTGATCTTCTGTTGGACATGTTCACACCTTCTTGTCGCTGAGGTTTTCCTCCAATCCATTTGCTCTAGCGCCTTGAACCCAATCGTTGGTTTGTCTTCCTGGCGCCATGCACGGGACTTTCCACCAATACACATGTTCCCATGTTAATGGGAATAGTTCCTTGTTCAAACGTTGTTTCTTTTCTTTGGTTTGTAACTGACTTGTTCTAACTAACCTAAGTTGTGTTGATGTTGATGCCATGTCTACTAGCCATTATTTCTAATGTAATACCTATGTATTGATACCTATGCTTACGGAGTTATTTAAATTTGCTGCACAACTAGTTAACGGTAATCACCATTATGGGGATCAAAGTCCTTTCTATTAACGCCAGTGGCCTTAATTCCCCCTTTAAGAGGTCACTCTTTTGGAGGGATGCAGTTCGATCTGGAGCAGATTTGATTTGTGTGCAGGAGACACATTTGAAACCAGATGATTCTTTCCGTTTGAGACACAAAAAGTTCCCGGTCTCGTACTTTGCCTGCTCAGATACAAAGACGGCGGGTATAGCTATAATTGTTAGAGACATTGTAGTTTTTACGTTAATAAACCAAAAGGTCGGAATATTAATCTGAACTGTTCCCTTGACTCTGTCGTATGCACTGTAGTAGTTGTCTATGCTCCCAATCAGAACCAGCTATCCTTTATCTCCAAAACAGTTACCAAAGCCACAGATACGGCTAAAGGTCCTCTGATTATTTGTGAGGACTTTAATGTGGTTGTTGATAATGCAATTGATAGATCTAGGGGCACCTCAGCTAAAATACCGGACTTGAAGTCCTTTCTATTAGAGGAAGATCTTCACGACCCCTGGAGATACTCGCACACTACAGAGTTAGATTACACATACTTCTCTGCAGCTAAACGTTCACACTCCAGGCTAGATTTATTTCTGGTTAACAAATCGGCCCTCATCAATGTGGAATCCTCTGCTATAGGATATGCTACATGGTCCGACCACGCGCCAATCTACCTCACCCTTAGAAGTGGTCTCTTCCTTCCGCCTTTTTCTCCTTGGAGACTTAACAATTACCTCTTAAAAAATGCCATATGTAGTTACAGACATGCAAGAGGCTCTGTGGGAATTTTTCTCCATTAATTCTGAAACTGTCTCTAATCCACAGATTTTGTGGTGTGCCCACAAAGCCTTTATGCGAGGAATATGTTTCAGGATTGCTTCATGGGAGAAACGCAAAAGGGAGAAAGAACTTAATGACACATTAGAGGATATTAAATCTTTAGATGCCCAGCTTAAGACTACTCCTGACCCATCGCTGAAAACTAAGCTAACTAATCTAAAAACAAACTACGGATATTGCTTTTTCGGAAATATGAATACTACCTCGCCAGGTTGAAATTAAATTTTTACTTACAGGGTGATCGCCCAGGGAAATTATTAGCGCGCAGAATTAAAAAATTACAGGCCAGATCTAAAACTGCATACCTCACCTGTCCTTCTAAAGACAAGATCTACGACCCCCAAAAAATAGCAAATGCTTTTGCTGATTATTATCAATCACTCTATAACCTTAAAAATGATCCCTCCATACCTCTCCCCACTAGCGAGGATATAAATTTCTATATCTGAGCTCGCTGCCTACTGTATCCTTTACCCAACTAGAATCCTTGAATGCCCCAATTACGGAACTTGAAATAAAACGGATGATCTCCCAATCTAAAATAAACAAATCGCCCGGCCCAGATGGCTTCACTAACGAATATTACAAACTTTTTGTCGAACCTTTAACCCCTTACTTAAAAAGAACATTTGATTCTATTATGACCTCGGGTATCCCTCTCCCGAAACTTCTTTCAGCAACTATTTACATTATCCCTAAACCAGGCAAACCTTCGGACATTGTCTCTAACTATAGACCCATCTCACTCCTCAATAATGATATCAAACTATTTTCCAAAATACTTGCTTACAGATTGAATGCTATTCTCCCTCACCAGATTCATCCAGACCAAGCAGGATTTATTAAAGGCAGACAGACGAGAGATGGTACCAGGAGAATTATTGCCATTCTCCATATAGTATCTAAAAAACAAACTCCCACGATATTGCTTTCTCTCGATGGAGAAAAAGCTTTCGATAGGATTAATTGGCAATACTTGAAAGCAGTCTTATCCAGATTCGGTTTTGAGGGACCCTTTTTGACGGCGGTTCTTGCCCTATATACTTCTCCATCCGCTAACGTTTATACTTCAGGATTCATTTCCAAAACTTTTACAATCACTAATGGAACCCGCCAGGGCTGCCCCCTTTCACCGCTTATATATGACTTATGTGTGGAACCTTTGGCAGTGCAAATTCGGAACTCCCCTTTGATATCGGGAATCTCAATCAACTCTACAGACCATAAAATCAGTTTATATGCTGACGACATACTAATCCTTTGCCAAAACCCAGAAACTTCAATCCCTGCCCTTCTTGAGATTCTCAATCAATACTCACTGGTTTTGTATTACAAGCTTAATACATCCAAATCCATTGCTTTACATCTCCACTGTCCGCCTGCCTTAATCACCCAATTGTCCACGTACCAATTTGCCTGGTCGTCTTTTTCTGTACCTTACCTAGGTGTCCAAATTTTCCCAGATTTTAATAAAACATTAAAAGCCAATCTCTCTGTTGTCACTGCAGATATTTCGGAAGAGATTAGCCGCCTCAGTCAATTTCCGTTATCTTGGATGGCGAGAATCCAGGTAACTAAGATGCTACTCCTCCCGAAATACCTTTACTTGGTAAGGGCAATCCCTTTACTTTTCCCCCCGTTAGCCTTGTCTAAACTTCAACAATTACTTCTTGGTTTTATTTGGGCCCGTAAAAAAACAAGAATTAGTAGAGACCACCATTACATAGCCTTTAACAAAAGGTGGCCTTTCGGTTCCTAACCTCCTATTATATAATGTAGCAGCTGTTCTCGAACCCCTCAGCACCCTCTGGAATGTTCTGGAGTCTCATCCTTGGGCGGTGCTGGAGGACAGTTCAGTCCCTCATACCACACTTAAAAACACTTTAATAGCCTCACTTTGGGGTTCTATTCTTCCCACGTTTGATCTTCCCACCCTTAATCACCTAGCCATAATCTGGAGCAAATTTGTAGTGACAAGACAATGGCTTCATATAAGGAAACACTCATGCCCCATATATGTCCTGTTAGCGGAATCCCCCCATCTTCCTCTTGTACAATGGTTTCATAAAGGAATCCTCAAGATTGGGGATATTTACTCTGGTGACACACTCAAATCTTTTGAGGAGTTGAGAGCTCAATTTCTTCTACCTGCTAACCAATTCTATGTATACCTCCAGATCCGACACTGCCTGCTAAATTGGAAGGACTTGAGATTTCCTCTTCTCCTACTCCGTTTCAAAACTTCCTGTCTCAAAAAAGAGGTTTTGAACGAGGTCTTTCTCTGATTTACTCCTGTTTGTTATCTATAAACGAACCTCATAAACCAATCTTTGTCGTTAAATGGGAAGCGGAACTGGGGAAAGAATTCTCATGGGAAAAATGGGAATCCGCAGCTAATATATCCAAGAAATTCTCTAGGTGTGTTAATCATGTAGAAACCATACGAAAAATACATTTACGTTGGTACTTTACCCCTACTAGACTGAACCACATGTTCTCAGACCACTCTGACCGATGTTGGAGATTGTGTGGCTCTCGGGGTACTCTGATGCATATGTGGTGGAGTTGCCCTCTTGTAAACAAGCTCTGGGGAGATGTGGAAAAGCTGCTACTCGAACTGTTTCAGGCCTCTATCTCCCTTACACCTGAACTAGCGGTCCGTGACCTCTCATTTGACTCCTTCCCAACACCATACCACACTGTTCTCTTCCATGTTCTAATATCTGCCAGATCGGTAATAGCATCAAACTGGAAGAACTCCTCCCCTCTCCACATTTCAGAAGTCATCTCTAGAGTTAGCAGCCAATACCATGCGGAGAATTGTCTCGCCATCTCCCCCCACCTTCTCCCCAAATTACGATCCCGATGGTCCTACTGGTCCTTGTCCAGATACGCAAAGTCTCATAACATATGAATAGTAATTAAGTTTGGTTAACATACTCACACGCTTTGCTAGTTGTCTTTATGCATAGGTACTGTGTATTCTCATTTACATGTTTGCAAATTGAGACTTACGCGTGCAGGTGGCCTTCTGCATGCTTATTCCATCTTCAGCAATACTCTCTTTTCCTTTTTTTTTTTGTTTTCAAGAAAAAGCCATGGCTGGTTATGTTGCTGTTCTTTTTCCTGTTTATACCCCCTAGTTTGTGTTATATCCCATGTGCATTGCCAATGCTGTGTTTGCTTTTGATAAAGCTGGAATTGAGCATAGTACTCTTTCCTCATAGATATTCTGTACAATTTGCAATTAATTACACCGCATATTTGAGGGATACTATCTGACATTGTCATCTATGTTGATTTCTGAACCGCATTTCATTTGTTATGTCAGCTTACTCAGCCTAAATTTGCCTGTTATCTGATTGTGTTTATCCTACTCTGTTATTTGATAAATTCAAATAAAAATGTTATGGTTAAAAAAAGAAATACAGACCACTTTTTCTGTGCCATTATTTCAATTCCTCCTGTTGTATTAGGGAATTTTAAATTCAAGTAATCCACTCAATCCTGATAGTGTTGTATTGGGATAGTAATACAGACCGCTTTTTCTGCACCATTATAACAATTTCTCCTGTTGTATTAGGGAATTTTAAATTCAAGTAATACAGTCAATCCTGATAGTGTTGTATTGGGATAGAAATACAGACCGCTTTTTCTGCGCCATTATTTCACTTACTCCTGTTGTATTAGGGAATTTTAAATTCAAGTAATCCACTCAATCCTGTTAGTGTTGTATTGGGATAAAAATACAGACCGCTTTTTCTGTGCCATTTTTTCAATTTCTTCTGTTGTATATGGGAATTTCAGATTCAAGTAATCCACTCAATCCCTGTGTTACCTTTGTAATGGGATTGAAATACAGAACGCTTTTTTGTCCGCTATTATTTAAATTTCACCTGTGCTATTATTAGAGAATTTCAGATTCTGGGAATCCACTCAATCCTGTTAGTGTTGTACTTGGAGTCAAATGCAGTGTGTTTTTTGTCTGCCATCTATACATTAGAATTTCACCTGTTATTTCAGTAGGTAATTTCATATCCAGGGATCTCTCAAGCCTTCTAATGGTCCATTTGGAGTCAAATAGAGTGTGTGTCCCCCCTCCGCCCATATATACATTCAAATTTCACCTGTTCATTTCTGTAGGGAATTTAATATCCAAGGGTTAATTTCTCCTCCTTGTTTTGTTGGAGTGAAATACAGCGTGTGCGTATTTCTGCCACATACATGCCTGAAATCAATTAACTTCAGACCGGTAGGGGGAATTTTAATCTGTGGCCAAGAGTTAATTTATTCACTTTTTGTGGAGAATTCTGTGTCAAATCCAGTGTTTGTGTATTTCAGCCCTACATAAATCTCAAATCCAGTCTCTCGGGAAAATGCTATTTGTGGCAAACAGTTAATTTTTTTCTTTTATTGTGGTGATTCTGTTAAATGCTGATACATGTAGAGCCCCCCCCAAAAGAGTGGAGAGGGTGTCATCAGTAATTTTGCATCGATACCAATCATTTTGCCATTCGTTTGATCTTTCAGTGTCCGCTTTCAGTTGGTCAATAATCCATCATTGCTAAAGCCAAAAAGAAACAGGAGCTGAAACCCAAAAATAAGTAAATGGAATATTTGCATGTGTTCTGTGTTTTGTATGCACTCCACAGATTAAAAGAAGGGGAAAACCAAACATAGTGGCAATGTCATAGAGTGGTGGAGGGTGGAAACAGCATTAGAAAACCACAGAGTGGTCGACTGAGAGAGTGCTCAGTTGGCAGCAGCATGAGGAGACTTGAGTGGTGAGGTCACAGCAGCATCAGAAGACTAAATAATGGCCCAGTGAAGAGTGGGGAGGTGGGTGGCAATAGCAGTCCCTGGTAAAGATGGTGGGTGGTAAAAGGCGCAGCTGGCAGCAGATGTGTGGAATCAGGCCAGTGGCAGCATCAGAATAGTAGCTGAGGCAGGTAGCCAAAAGAATCCAGGGTTTCGGGTCTGCTCAAGGTGCTGCTGCTGGTGGGTACCTAAATCACTAGGCAGTGAAGAAAGCTGCACATCAACAACTCCAGACTCAGGTTGCTGCTGATGGAGCTGGTACTGTTCGTAACCCCCCATCCCTCCACAGCAGCCGTGGCAGTGGTACAGGAGCACTGATGAACCACCCGGTCAGACCTGCTAGAGGATGGACCATGGTGCAGATTTGCAGCGGCCAACTGACGGATGGTGACAATTCAGCTGTCACTAACCAGGCAAATCAGCATGCAGCAGGCCATCTGCGCAAGTGACTCTGAGGGACTCCCTGCCTCCATCTTCACTGTGTACTGTATACTGCCACAGGGTGTCTGGGTTGTCTTCCTAATCCTCCAGTTGCTCCTGCTCCTCTCCTGTAACCTGAATAAAAAAACGACTTGTTTCGCCAGACACTGCTTGTGCTCCAATGTCTTCCTCCTCCAGTTCAGTGCCCAATGGACTCATGCGGCCATGAGATGTAGTCGCCATGTCTCCAGTCCTCTGTCCAGACAGATTGTGCAGCATCTGTTCCAGGACATGAAGCAGTGGAATGACGTCACTGCATCCTGTAGTCCTGGCGACTGACAAATAACGTGTCCACCTGAAAGGGCATGAGCAAATGGCAGGTGTCATGCATGAGCTGCCACTAGACGGCATTAAAATTACACAGGGGTGTACTCCTGTCCACTTGGATCATCAATAAACCATTAATGGTCTTTCTCTGTTCATCAATTTCCCCCTGTTCATCAATTAATCCCTGTTAATATATTTATTCCTGTTCATCAATTTCCCCCTGTTCATCAATTTCCCCCAGTTCATCAATTACTCCCTGTTAATATATTTATTCCTGTTCATCAATTTCCCCCTGTTCATCAATTTCCCCCTGTTCATCAATTTATGTTTTTCTCTGTTTCTGTTTCTCGGTTTTTCTGTTCTGTTTAGATCAAGGAGGGTGTGCTTGGCGGTATAGAAATGGCTGAAGTGAATGCAAAGTTTCTTGGCCAGTTCTCTGAATGGTGCAGAGTCCACCATTTGAAAAGGGAGGGATAACAGTACCACTAACTTGGACAGGAGCACGGTCAGCTTCTGCACTTAGGGATAGCTAGACGCATACTGCTGTCTCTTTTCAATCGTCTCAGTAAACGACCGCTGGCACCCATGAGTGCTGAGGAGCAGGAGTATCTGGACTGGTAGATGATGGAAAAGACAGGGAGTTGTCTTCGGCAGAGGTGGTGAAGCTTTGACTGCCTGAAATGGGAGGCGTGCCACTGGAGGCTGCTGTTGTTGGGACAGGATGGTACAATCCACCACAAAAAAATTCCTACTAAAATTTAACCTTTAATATAATAAGATTAAAAATACTCATAAATACCGAAAAACACAACCCCCTATGTGCAGTGTAAGTCCAATTTCTGTCACCTTTATTACACTCAGCAGTAGTTCCCTTAGCGGAGTAACCTCCCCAATGAGGGCGACCCTGCAAAAACTAATACCTATCTCCTGAGTGATATCCTATGGAGATACAGATATATGCCAAATCTCCTCTATCTCCACACATGTAGATATCTCTAATGTGTGATCTTGTTGTTAAATATACACATGTACTAAATATCCCTTACGCATCGGCATATAGACAACAATAGACGTAGAAACAGTATCCTAGTATAGATACCTCCATCCAATAATACTATAAAGATCCCAAAACGCATTTCGTCCTCACCTGGACTCATCAGTGGGGTCCACAGAAACAGGAGACTTCTTATTTTATATCATGTCCCCCAGAAACATAGATAACAATTACATACCAGAACGTCTATTCATTTCAAAAGATAAAAGTGTCCAGGACAGGTCTCCCTACTGAACGGTGACAGGACAGGTGCTCCTATCTGAGTCCGTTTGACTCCAAATCTTTTGGGCGGTGTTTCCCTGAAGGTGTTTCCCCGAATTAAGGATGGATCACCACATCTGAGATACGTTTCTCCCAGCCCGCTGTATGGTGACGCTGCATGATGTTGATGTAGGGCTGTGGTGCCAATGTTAGGTCCCTGGTCATGCATTACTTTCTGCCCACAGATTCGACATATTGCCATATTCGCCTCCTCTGGTGACTTGTCAAAAAACTGCCATACCGCCGAGAAGGGGATTTTACCACTAATGCTCCGCACTGACTGACTGTTACCGCCGCTGCCCCGGTGAGCCCCTGTGCCGCTACTTTCTTGGACCTGCAAAGTGGGTGGTCTAAAATGTGGCTGTTTGGCTCCCAAACTCGCAATGCTGCCACCCGGCTGACTCCCGGCCACAATACCGAATTGCGGGCTGCGCCACTGCCTGACACGCAAGCTTCCGCTCTCTTCTCCCTATGATAATGATGAAGCCCTTTTACAGTCTTGGTCTGGGTCAGCTCATAGCATCACATGGCTTTCAATACCACCTGTATGCTAATGACACCCAACTTTACATCTCCGACCCAGACATTAGCTCTCTACTGTCCAAGATCCCAGATTGTCTGTCATCCAATTCCTCCTTCTTCTCCTCCCATCTCCTAAAACTTAATGTAGAGAGAACTGAATGCTTCCAGGGCCGAGACAATGGGCAGTCGAGGGTAGGCGGCTGCCTAGGGCGCCACTTCAACACAGACACGAAAGGGGGCACAAGGAGGAATGGAGTGGGCTGAATTTTCCATTTGGGGGGCACTTTATGCCTTGTTTAACTAGGGACCCAGAATACCTTGTCCCAGTCTTACTTGCTTCCCCTGGCTCCCAAGTGCGATCGGCTACATCGATTATTGTTGGCCTGTCACCACCGTCCTCTTCAACGGTGTTGCTGTATAGTGCCTGACCTCTCACAACATAACCCTCCATGCCTCTTTCCTCATCACTACATGCCAACTTCTGAAAGAAGCAGTGGATGTTTTCCTAACCTCTTTGCTGCCCACTGTCCTCAAATAGTTTGTCCTCACTGTAGTGGCGCAGAGGCCACAGCACATAGTAGTTCTCTGGGTGTGGGAAGCGAACGGGACAGAGGTGGGTTGAGGACAGGTGAGGGCCCCTCACCTGCTCCCGGGCCATGCCAACTAAGGGTTGTGTCTGACAAACCCACCGACTCTTGGCTGGGGTTGTCAGATGTCATCTGGGAGAAAGTGTATGACCTAGTGTGTGGTCAACACATGGCCGCTAGATGACACCGGAAGCTGTGGCCTCGCAGGGTGACCCCTGCTGTGACGTCCCCTTACTGTGCTGCGACCTGTGGCGGCTCCAGGAACCTACTATTGTGTTCTTTGACGCTATCGTAGGATCTTAGCCCTCAGCTTGTTTTTTTCCAGCTGGCGCTGCCATGACTTTATCAGGCTGCATTCCCGCTTCAGTTTTTTGGTCAGTTTTGCCCCCGTAAGTGCCCAGGGAATTGAGGTGTGAAGCGATTTTTAAGAGTGGCGGCCGTGATGTGCGTGTCATACTAAAACACAGCATTGTATGAAGACCAAACCAAGCTCCCTCTGCATATTTGAACATGGCACAACGTTCTACAGCACCCTGCAGGCTCTCTGCAGCCAGGAAATAGCTGTTTTTTAACGCGATTCGTCGCAAATTAATTCGGGTCGAAACAAATTTTGTCAGAAAATTCGGCGAACTCGGTGAATCGAATTTTTGAGAAATTCGCCCATCTCTAATCATGGTACATTAAGGGGTCAAGGCATCAGTTTGACCAGTATCCACTGTGTCCTCCATGTGCAAAGACATAATTGTGATTACTGTATATACTGGAGAATATACTGGAGTATAAGCCAAGGCACCTAATTTTACCACAAAAAATTGGGAAAACTTCTTAATTCAAGTATAATCCTAGGGTGGAAAGTGCAGCAGCTACTGGTAAATTTCAAAAATAAAAATGGATACCAATAAAATTACATAGGCAGGTATAGGCAGTTTCATATCCCCATAGGCATGTATAGGCATGTATAGGAAATTTAATGTCCCCCATAGGCAGGTATAGGCAGTTTAATGTCCCCCTTTGGCAGGTTAAGCAGTTTAATGTCCCCCATAGACAGGTATAGGCAGTTTAATGTCCCCCATTGATAGGTATAGCCAGTTTAATGTCCCCCATAGGCAGGTATAGGCAAGTATAGGCAGTTTAATGTCCCCCATAGAAAGTTATAGTCAGTTTAATGTCCCCATTGATAGGTATAGCCAGTTTAATGTCCCCCATAGGCAGGTATAGGCAGGTATATATCCTTCATAGGCAGGTATAGGCAGGTATAGGCAGTTTATTGTCCCTCATAGGCAGGTATATGTCCCCCATAGGTAGGTATATTTCCCCCATAGGCAGGTATAGCCAGGGTTTTTAAAAAAGTAAAAAATACTAGTACTCACCTCTCTCCCCCTCTGCTCCGAGGCACTCTGCTTCCTCCCAGCAGCGTGATGACATAGCACGCCGCCTGTGCAAGATATTCGTAAGGCCGCAAACCTGTTTGCAGCCTTCCGAAGTCCTCTGCGGAGCAGGAAGCACCCGCTTTTTGCTCCGCAATAGTATCTTCAGCCGTATGCACTCCCTGAGGAGGCACATACAGCTGAAGAGATCGCCGCTGGCACCTGGGTCATGGCAGCGCCCAGACGCCAACACTGAGTGTATACAATATGTCTTTCAAATATAGAAAAAAAGTGGGCACAGTCAGGATAAGGTTGGGTGCAAGCTATATGCCAAAAAGAATCCCTTGAAAAAAACAAAAAAGACAGCATATACAACGCAAAGTTACACTACCATAATGAATTTTATTGTCTGCAAAAAGTTCCATAGCATATTGTATCTTATTCCTTCTAGCATAACTGTCTCATTTTTATGCTTTAGATTTCCTGATACGCTATGGGGAATACTACATCTTTAGGTTGTTTAATGCTTTTTCTAGAATTAATACTACTACATATTTCTATTATGAATCAGTTTATCCTTTATCCAGGTGATTTTGTCATATCACTTTATTATATTATTTTTGTCATTCAGGCTGGGTGGGACATTTTTGTATACTTGTCTCCTCTCCATTCTAATAGGCCATTATCCAATGAGCACATATCTTCAAAATGCTAAATCTTCTCTGATCTTGGAAACAAAGCAGGGTTAGGTGTGGTTAGTACAGGGATGGGAAACCATCATTATATATGTGTCTCTTCTTTGTTAAATGATCCAAGCACAATGCATTACTTATATACATATACAGGACTGGGGCAAAGCATTCTGGTGCCCTAAGCAAATAAGGCCACCCAATGGAAAAGTAAGCCCACTCCATGCCTCCTTGCACCCCCTTACTGCCTGGGCACCCTCGGCGATCGCCTATCCATTATCCCGGCCCTGTACATATGTCAACTGTAGTTTTGCCAGCTGCCATACTGTGGGCTTTGGTCTGTTTTCACACAGGCACCATTTCTGTGATCTGGAGGGAGATAGTTTGTCTGTAATATTACGAGATTTCAGTTCATTTTTGTATATGCAGTGTGATTTTGACCTGGATATATCACTCTCGCAAGAGCCTTTGCTCCTTTGCTATCTGCTCTATGTGATTTATTGTGTTTTTGATTATTAGTCCATATATTGAGATCAGGATGAACCTGAGGTATTTTAGAAGCATTTTCTTTTGTTTATATATTGTTTAACACTATTTTGATTATTTGAGTGTTTGCCCTACGTTAGTATGCGTGACCATTCAGATCTCTTTTTTTTTATATGACAACCACTGTGTCTGGGATGTTAATCACTGGGTTAAATGCAACATGAGGAGTCTGTTTTTTCAGCTGATGAAGGTCAAGTAGCAACACATGTGGGGTTTTATGCACCCCCTCTCCACCTGCATGACTTTATTTTCTTTACTATCCTCTTTTTGTGTTACTTAGGATTGTGTTTAGGATTTTCTTTATGGAATTTACATTGTTTATAATATAAAATGTTTAATTTATCTTATCATATTTATCTATTTATTTCTAGCTTATTTGTGTTATGTTTGAGCCCTCTGATACGGTGGTGGTGTCTGGTTGTCCTAACAGTAACTAGACTGTAGTTTAAGATTTTTTCTGAATTGAAAAATTAAACTGAGAAAACAGGACTGAGGTAAGATGAATTAATGTAGTGAGACAACCCCTTTAACATCACACTGTTAACTCTTCGTGAAGAAGTGTTTGGGAGGTGGAGGGAATGCCACACATGTTTCTGATGGCTTACATGCTTTGGTTGCATTGGATTTAAAATCTAAGGGGGACATGTATGAAAACTGTGTAGGTCTAAGACTTTCTTTGTTGTACATAGCAACCACTCTACTCAGTACCAATTAGGAGCAATAACCCCAGAATGTATCCTTTTGAAGGAGGCGCTGGTTTGGCTAGTATAACTTTATTTTATTCTTTTTGAAGAGAACTGATTTGCATAATTTTTGTCCCATTTAGCAGTGCCTGAAAAATGTTTCTATACACCTAATTGATCTCTTCAAATTGTGCCCCCTCCCCACCCCTCATTCTTTTGAACCAGATTTGAAACACGTAAGTATGGCTGTTTCTTGTGGATGTGCATACTGTGGGGGACATGTATGAACGGGATTGCGCCATGTCGGCACTTTGTAATGTGTCTGATTTCAGGAGGCGAGCGGGAGGCGGAGCGCACTAGAACCGTATGAAGCTATAGATTTATAGCTTCAGTATGGCAATTCTAGGCGCATTACTGCTGGACAAGGTAAACCACTTTCAAAGTGGTTTACCTGGGCCAGAATTTTCGTGTTAGTGCTAGAATGCGCCTGATTTATGACCCGCAGTAGAACGGGTTCATAATTTAGGCACATTCTATGCTATTATAATGCGCATGAAATTTTGCATTTAACGCCAAATTTCATTTATGCCACCCTAAGTATTTAAATAGATGTTTCAATAAACCTATGTATTTTTCTGATTGGATGGTTAGTATAATATTACACTCGTATGAAGTAATTCTGACTGAAATTGTTGTCAGTTCATAAAGATGCAATTAATTAAACAGTTAATAATACATTTTGGTCTATAAAATCCTTTAATTGTGAAAAATATCAAAATGTCATGAAAATTAGAAAAATTTGCCATTTTCAAAGTTCAAAAATTAACTCCTGTAAGTCATGGATTAAGAATATTGCCGTAACACATCAGTGTCTTATTAACCTAGATAGACATGTACCAGTATGTATACGTTTTAATATTATGTAATAAAAGCGTGTTGATTTTAAAAGGACTCTAGCCATGGGAATGACTATTCATTCATATAATGTAAGACCATTACACCACACTAAATAGTTTATAACCAGCATCTACCATGTGTCTATTTTATGTTAGCATGATTTCTTAAATGTCTTTTTTATGACATTAGGGGCTTATGCATTTAGTAGCCATTTTTCACATTTTATAAATAACTCCATCTAAAAAAATTGCACTCTTATGATATTCAAAACAGCATTTAGGAAGTTTGTTATCCCTCTAGGTGTTCCACAGAAATTAAAATGTCTGAATTTCATTTTTTTTGCAGATTTTTGTTTCAATCCTTTATTCAATAGAACACAGTAGGTGATAACAGAGAAACACAACTGAGTATAGAGAGAGATATCCCATACGTGGCGCTTGAGCAATATTTGACTCAACCACAAGCCTCAGCATAGGAGGAGCACCTACTGGAATTTGGTGTCTCATATTCATTAACATATTGTTGTAAGCGCAATTTTAAATTTGCGGTTGCCCTGAGGTGCTTAAACTTAATAAGCACCCCTAAAAAGACCTCATTTTGAAAACTACATCCCTTAAGGAATATATCCAGGTGTGTAGTAAATATGCTAACCCCACATATTTCACAGATTTTTTTTGCATTAGGTTGTGAAGATGAAAAATATTTTTTTTCCAATAATATGTAGTTTAGCTGAACATTTTTATTTTTACAAGGAATCCTGGAAAAAGACCCTTAAAATGTATTACACAATTTCTTCCAAGTATGTCAATACCTACTGTATATGTGGGTGTAAACTGCTGTTTGGGTGCATGACAGGGCGTACAAGGGATGGAACGCTATTTGGCTTTTGGAACGCAGATTTTGGTGGGTGCCATGTCTCATTTGCAAAGACCCAAAAGTACCTGAAAAGTTGAAACTCTCCAGAAGTTCCCCCATTTTTGAATTATCACCTCTCAGGGAACACATCTAAGGGTGCATTCTGCATTTTGGGGGCACATGTGTTTCACACTTATCTTAACATTAAGCCATGAAAATGGGAGGAAAAAAAACAGCATTTCCACCATTGTTTTTTAGGTTTCATTTTTACAGCATTCGTCATGTGGTATATATGACAGGATAACTTTACTATGCGGGTCGGTACTATTACTACTATATCAATTTTATACAGTTTTTCATGTGTTACTACTTTTGCACCATAGGAACGCTTTTGTAAAAAACTGTGTTTTTATGTCATTACAGTCTGAAAGCCTTAACTTTTTTTATTTTACTGTTAAGTAAGGGCTTGTTTTTTGGGGGATAAATTGATGTTTTCACTGGTACCATTTTGGAGTTCATATGAAGCTTTGATCACTTTTTATCAAGGATATGGGGAGGCAGGATGAACAAAATACAGAAATCCTGGTAGTTTTTTTTATTTTTTACCTAGGTCACCATGCGGTATGAAACACATGTTAACTTTAGTCTGCAGGATTTATACAATGACAGTGATACCTAATTTATATATTGTTTTAATGTTTTACTGCTTTTGCACAATAAAAACACTTATTTAAAAAAAATCATAACTTTTTTTTCTGTGTACGGAGCTGATTAAGGGCTTTATTTTTGTGGGATAAGTTAACGTTTTAATTGGTACCATTTTTGGGGACACAAGACTTTTTGATAGCCTTTTAAGTGTTTATTTTGGAGGCAGGAGGAAGTAAATACAGCAATCCTGCTATAGATTTTTTTTTTTTTTAACAGCGTTCACTGTGCAGTATAGATGACGTGTTAGTTTTACTCTTTGGAGCGATACAATTACAGTAATAACCAATTTATGTAGTTTATGTTGCAGCACCTTGAAAAAAGGTATTTTATTGTGTAAAACTATGTTTTGGCATCACTATCTTCTCATAGCCATAACTTTTTTTATTTTTCCACCTACACAGCTGTTAAAGGGCTTTTTTTTTTGCGGAATGATTTGATGTTTTTATTGGTACCAGCATACGGTTTCTTTCCCTGTATATTGTGTTGAGCTCTTGAAGAGAGAGCATAATCCATTAACAATACAGAATGTTTGTATCTGCATATCTGAGCCAGTGTATTACTACAGTCTGGTTCTCTTCTGTGTCAGAGGTTCCTGCAACCTCTATCACAGAGAAGGAACTGAACCCATTTTTCAACAGACACCAACAGTGCTCAACGGCCCTCATTAACTAAAATTTGATCCTCTCGGTAACCAATGCAATGTCCATTGATTTAACAGAAGAAATAGCACAGCATGCTACCAGATATTTTTCCATTGTTCTTGGTGAAATTTGTGACAGAGGTTTCAGTTGAAACCCTTGTTGCAAATGTGAATTAAGCCTAATGAAGACATAACTGCATGGTTTATAGCAGATATAAATACACTATAGTAGATATCAATAAGGTCAGCACAGTAACAGCAACAGCTTTGAACATTTGATGTAACTTTTGTATGCAAGCAAGGAAAAGCAAGACTCATGGGTTCAGATGCAAAACTTGTGACTTGGGGGGCCCCCGTATTCCCAGACACCATTGACCAATACCTTACAACAACAGGCTCTTTACTTGATGTGGCAGCTATCTGCGGTGTAGCCCACTGCAGAAATTTTTTCTATTAAAATGAATTGTCCAACAGAAGAAAAGGTCATTTCAAATGGGAACAAAGAAAAAAAAGTTATATAGCCAAAGTGTCCATCCCTCTTGCGCTCCCCCACCCCTCCCTCAAAAAAAAGTTAAAAAATGTGAGGTGAACAGGAAAGAAATGCAATTGCGCCTTTTGTTTTATGGGTTTACTTTTTGTTGCAGCTTATGCTGAACAGTTTAATTTACATGTAATCTTTATTCTGCGGGTCAGCACAAGGTCCACATTATCACCACTATATAGTGACTTATACCATCATGTTACTACATGTTATAACACGAGTAGTGTTGAGCGATTGCGTTGGCTATCGAGATCGAGCGATAGTCGATAGTCGGCCGCTATCGATAAGGTTTTTCGATAGTGAGCATCGATTATGAGCGATTACCATTAAAGTCTATGGGAGAGCAACAACACCTTCATTATTACACCCAAACAAGGCTGGAGAAGCTGAAATTAACATCCACAACAGTCAAATGGATACGTGCTACATCTTAGGCAACACACTTAGGTTATAAAAGTCACAGAAAAAAAGTCACAGACCATTCACTATCCCTGTCTTGTACCACAGCCTGACCCTTAAACCTGCATCACCCACAAATTAAAAAGTGCCAGAAGGCAGTATGATTTGAACCATCATGTTACTTGAACTGGACATTGAATATCCCTGTCCTGGAACGCAGCATGAGCCCCAAACCTGCATGACCCCCACATTTAAAAAGTGCCGCAAAAAGGAGTCTTTCAACCACCATTTTAGTTGAACTGGACACTAACTATATCTGTCCTGTACCGCAGAATGACCATTAAACCTGTCTGACCCACAGTTTAAAAAGTGCCAGAAAAAGGAGTCTTTCAACCACCATTTTAGTTGAACTGGACATTGACTAGAACTGTCCTGGACCGCAGCATGACCCCAAAACCACATGACCCACATGACGATGATGATGATGACATTTGGTGGCCGTGACTGGGAGGACGAGGAGGTAAGACTGCTGGATGCAGGTTGCATTAACCACTGAAGGACAGATTGGCGACAATGTTCGTTACTTAGATTCACAGGGCCCTGACCCAGCGATGACAGGCCTGACGGTCCTGCAACTGACGATCCACTGGCATGCGTGTTGTCGCCAGCACTGGAAGGAGCACCTTCTCTCGTACCTCTACCTCCATGTCCTACCCCCCTCTTTGCTCGCTTACCACCTGCATTTCGCTCCATGTTCAGAAATATAAAAATTTGAGAAGGTATGGAATAGTTTTGGAAAGTCTCTTATTAAAAGACGGCAAATCACAGCTATTCTCAAATCCCTCTAATCAAAACAAAATTGCTGGATTCAAATTTAACTGCAAGGTGTCTATCAACAAATCTGGACTGGGCAAAAGTCCAAAAAACACGTATCTGTTATGTTTTGGTATAATAAACGGTATTTTTTGCACCTTTCAATTCACCTGTGGTGAATATAGAATTGCTGTTTTAAGATTTACGTAGATGCTGCGTCAATGAACAATGCTGGGTGCGCAAAAGTCAAAAAACACGTAACTGTTATGTTTTGGTATAATAAACGGTATTTTTTGCACCTTTCAATTCACCTGTGGTGAATATAGAATTGCTGTGTTTTAAGATTTACGTAGATGCTGCGTCTATGAACAATGCTGGGTGTGCAAAAGTCAAAAAACACGTAACTGTTATGTTTTGATATAATAAACGGTATTTTTTGCACCTTTCAATTCACCTGTGGTGAATATAGAATTGCTGTTTTAAGATTACGTAGATGCTGCGTCAATGAACAATGCTGGGTGCGCAAAAGTCAAAAAACACGTAACTGTTATGTTTTGGTATAATAAACGATATTTTTTGCACCTTTCAATTCACCTGTGGTGAATATAGAATTGCTGTTTTAAGATTTACGTAGATGCTGCGTCAATGAACAATGCTGGGTGCGCAAAAGTAAAAAAACACGTAACTGTTATGTTTTGGTATAATAAACGGTATTTTTTGCACCTTTCAATTCACCTGTGGTGAATATAGAATTGCTGTTTTAAGATTTACGTGGATGCTGCGTCAATGAACAATGCTGGGTGCGCAAAAGTCAAAAAACACGTAACTGTGATGTTTTCGTACGATACACGGTATTTTTGGCAACAAACAACCTGTGCTGACTACAAGATTGCTGGATTGTAATTTAACTGCAAGGTGGATATATCAACAGTCACAGGTGTAATGGGTAAAATTGAAAATGAACACCTATCTGAAATGTATACTGATAATAAAAGTTGAGTTTTGCAGCTAACAAAGAGACCTGCAGTTACTAGAAATGATGTGTATCCATTATAAGTTCAGGCTGCCCAATATCCAGGAAATATTTCAATAGCAAACTGTTAATAATAAAGATATTCCACTACAATGTCTACACTAAGTCTTGCTGCACTTTATCCAGTTTCTTTATAGCTAGTGCTTGTCTGTGTTCGCCCGCAGGCCCCCCCCCCCCCCCCACTCCCCTCGTGAATTTACAGCGGTAGATGCTGCTTTAAAATTCTCTAGCTAACTACATAAAATCTTCAAATCTCTAATCTAACTAAATTGGAAGGATCACAGCTAATAGTAGAGGTTTCTCTGTGCAGAAATAGACTAATTTCGCTGAGCTGTTTGGCCACAGGCAGAGCTCATTTCCTATCCCTCTGAGACGCTGAGAGACACTGAGGCTGAAACAGGAAACGCTGTACTATGGACAACGAGGTCATGTGATTTTTCCAGCCAATCGCAACCATACACATCCCAGTCATGACGTCGCACACACATCTCACCCTGCTCTATTCTTAATCTCATTTGCTGGCCGCCAAAATTACAGGAAGCGCCGAAAAAGGCGCGATCTTAATAGATGATGCACAGATTTTAACCTTAATTATCGCATGATCTGGAAATTTCGATCACCATAAAAACCTTGCCGATTTCAACTTTGTCGATAAAAATCGATCAACACTAAACACGAGTATTAACAATACACAAAGACCAAATAATACCCAAAATATCACTACCATATAGTAAGTAATACCACTATACTGTTACTAACCAAATCAATACACCAAGACCAATAATACCAATAACAGCAATATACAAGGACCAAATAATACCGCCATACCCTGACCACATATCACCACCATAAACGGTTTGAATAATACCATTGTAGTGTTACCGAATATAAACCATTACACTGAGATCATTATTACCACCATACAGTAATCATATAGATACCAGTTGTACACAGGTTATGCAGCCGTATAAGTGATTACAGGGCAGTTACATTTTGTGACTCATAGTTGAGATCTTATCTGATGAGTCATTCTCTTTCCCTTTTCTTTCTCCATCTAGTCCAGACTGCCATGATGACTTCTCAGCATTTACCACACAAACATCTTAGACGCCAAAACAGTGAAAGTGCCCCCATTAGATTATTAGGCCCCCATTTGTGACAACAGTAGGTAGGAACACTCTCTAGTAGGTAGATAGATAGAGTCCCTTCTGGTAGGTAGGCAGGTAGATAGGGCCCCTTTTGGTAGGTAGGCAGGTATTTAGGGCCAGTTACGGCAGGCAGACAGGTATATAGGGTAAGTTACGGCAGGTAGGGTGGCATATAGGGCCAGCTACGGCAGGTACACAGGTATATAGGGTAAGTTATGGCAGGTAGGGTGGTATATAGGGCCAGTTGTAGCACGTATATAGGGCCAGTTACAGCATGTAGGGTGGTATATAGGGCAAGTTACGGCAGTTAGGGTGGCATATAGGGCCAGTTATGGCAGGTAGGGTGGAATATAGAGCAAGTTACAGCAGGTAGGGTGTTATATAGGGCAGTTATAGCAGGTAAGCAGTTATATAGGTACAGTTACAGCAGGTAGGGTGGCATATAGGGCCAGTTACAGCAGGTAGGGTGGTATATAGGGCAAGTTACGGTTGGTAGAGTGATATATAGGGTCAGTAATGACAAGCAGGGTGGTATATAGGGCAAGGTACGGCATGTAGGTTGAAATATAATGCCAGTTACAGCAGGTAGGGTGGAATATAGGGTTCGTTATAACAGGTAGGGGGGTATATAGGACCAATTAAGGCATGTAGGGTGGTATATAGGGCCAGTTACAGCAGTTAGGATGGCATATAGGGCAAGTTACGGTAGGTAGGGTGGTATATAGGGCCAATTATGACAAGTAGGGTGGTATATAGGGCAAGTTACGGCAGGTCAGATGAATTATAGGGCCAGTTACAGCAGGTAGGGTGGAATATAGCGGTAGTTATAGCAGGTAGGGTGATATATACGTCAATTAGGGTCGGTATTTCGCCCCCCGTTAAAAAAAATAATAAATAATAATAGTACTCACCTTGGCTCTCCTTCCTTCCCCCGCCAAACACCTGTCTTCTGAAGTGGGTAGTGTGACATCATCACGCTGCCCTCTATGGGATGCCAGTTTCGGCATCTACTAGGCCCCAAGCTTAGGAATAGGCTTAGGGCCTAGTGCAAGCAGCGTTGTGGTATCGCATTGCTGTTGTATACCGGTGCTTTGCCTCAGCTGCATCCTGCACCATGCAAGTGGCAGCTGTAAATGATGTATCGCTGGGTCTATATGAGCTGTGTGGCGAAGGGGGCAACTGCGACGGCTGAGACCCCATCAGCTACGACGCTGATGGGACCTTAGTTACCAGTGTCACAATTTATTAAAGTGGGGGAGTTGGGTCAAAAATTGGAGGGGGAAGATGGGTTGAGAATGGGAATTATTTTAACCCTTAAAGCTAAATGACTTGCAAGTACTTCATGCAATGCTGTAGGCTAAATTAAAAAAATAAACAAAAATAAAACTGTGAACACTAAATGAATAGGGCGAGGGGGGCGCAGTTATGTACTGTCAAGGAATGAAGACTGCTTCAGTAGTCTAGGTTACTAAGCAGCAGCCAGCTGACCTTTTGCACTGACACACACCATCCATCTCTGTTGTGTTTTCTGTTTGCAGTTTTATTGCGTGCTTAAAGAGCAGGAGCAGGATTCTAAGCTCTGCCTGCTCTTTACATTGTTTGGGACTCTTGGGGAGCAGAGGAGAAGGCAACGCAGTGAGTTGTGCGAGTGCAGTGTCTGTGGGTACAGCGCCTCAGGTTGTTTATATCTGTCTTGAAGGTGCGACCCTGCTGCCCCCTGCACAGTTTATGATAAAGCTATAGTTGGTGTCTGTCATCTCCTTCACAGATAAGGGATAATATAAGAAATGGCAGACATCAACTGTAAACTATGAAACATATTGTCAACATCCTTCCTAATGAATGTACAGTTGAAAACAGAAGTTTACATAACACTATATAAAAAAGACACATATGCATGTTTTTCTCACTATCTGACATGAAATCAGAATAAACCTTACCTGTTTTAGGTCAATTAGGATTACCAAAATTATTATATTTTTACTTTCTGTAAATTCAAAAGTTTACATATATTTCATTAGTATTTGGTAGCATTGCCCTTAAACGCTATTAATTTGGTCATTGTTTTGGATATCCTTCCACTTCTCACAATAGTTGGTAGGAATTTTTTCCCATTCCTCCTGACAGAACTGGTGTAACTGAGCCATGTTTGTAGGTTGCCTTGCTCGCACCTGGTTTTCAGCTTTGCCCATAAATTTTCAATAGGATTGAGATCAGGGCTTTGTGAAGGCCACTCCAAAACATTGACTTGGTGATCCTTAAGCCACTTTGTAACCAGTTTGGCAGTATACTTCGGGTTATTGTCCATTTGGAAGACTCATTTTTGCCCAAGCTTTAAGTTCCTGGCTGATGTCTTGAGAAATTCATTCAGTATTGCCACATAATCTTCTTTCCTCATGATGCCATATTTTGTGAAGTGCATCAGTCCCTCCTGCAGCAACAGAACCCCACAACATGATGCTGCCACCCCATGTTTCACAGTTGGAATGGTGTTCTTAGGCTTCCAAGCTTCTCCTTTTTTCCTCCAAACGTAAAGATGGTCATTATGGCCAAACAGTTCAATTATAGTTTCATCAGACCAAAGGGCATGTCTCCAAAAATGTAGGTCTTTGTTCCTCTGTGCATTTGCAAACATTAGTCTGTCTTTAATATGTTTCTTTTGGAGTAATGGCGTCTTCCTGGCAGAATGGTCTTTCATGTTCATAGAGTACTTGTTTCACTGTGGATAATGACACAATTAGAGATGGGCGAATTTCCCGAAATTCGTTTCGTTCACTTCGCCGAATTTCTCGGCAAAAATAACTTCGTTCCGAATTACTTCGGCACGAATCACGTTAAAAAAACAGCTATTTCCAGGCTGCACAGAGCCTGAAGGGTGCTGTAGAACGTTGTGCCATGCTTAAATATTCAGAGGGAGCTTGGTTTGGTCTTCATTAAATGTTGGTGTTTTAGTTATGACAAAGGTCACATGACTGCCGCCGCTCTTAAGCAATCGCTTACCAATATAAAATTCCATGCGGCCTTAAGAGGGCAAAACTGTCAAAAAACTGAGGGGGAATGTAGCCTGATTAATGTCATGGCAGGCGGAAAGCCGGGCGGAAAAAAAAACAAAGCCTGAGAGCTCAGGTGGCAACATATGCTGACAGAGTGTGGACGGTGTGGCGGCAGACCACAGAAAAATGAGTCAGAGAGTGGCAACAATGACATTCTGGGAGGTCGGCCATAAACAGGCAGTCAGGCCCACAGAGTGAGGAAAACAGAGCTGGGAACAATGGACACATGTGTCACGGTTACCGGCAGCAGCCAGCTGGACAGCAGCATGAGGTCAGACAGTACGGCAACAATGACAGAAGTGTGTTGGTCACGGCAGCTGCCCACGCAAGCAAGCATGAGGGCAGAAAGTGGCACATTGAGACACAGCTGTGTCAGGTAAAGGCTGAAGCACAATAACAGATAGACAAGAGGTCAGAACAGTGGCAACAATGTACAGTGTGACGGGATCAGGCCATGCAAGCCAAGCCCGGCAATGGAGGTTCAGACTAGTGGCACAATGACACTAGTGCTTAGGTCACGGCCAGCCGCCCACCAAGGCAAAGCACTTGAGGTCAGGACAGTGGCACAATGAAACAGTGTTAGGTCACGGCAGCCAGCACGCAGCAGCAATGAGGTCAGTGAACAAAGTGGACAATGAATTCTGGAGGGTGGCAAAATACAGGGAGTAGGCCACACGAGTGGGTCAATGACACAGCTGAGGTAGTCACGGGCCAGCAGCCACTGCAGGCAGCATGAGGTACAGACAGTCGGCACATTGACATTTGCGAGGTGGCAAAAACAGAGACGAGTAGGCCACCACGAGTGGATCCAAGGTCACAGCTGTTGTAGGTCACGGGCCCAACGCTGACCAGCAGCTGCAGCATGAAGGGTCACGACCTAGTGGCACAATTGATCAAAAGTCGTGGAGCGACAACCCCGGCAGAAGACAGAAGATGCAGTATGACGGTCAGACAGTGGCACCTAATGACACAGTGTGTAGGTTCACGGGCGCAGCAGCCAAACACTAGCAGCATCGGAGGTTCAGACAGTGGCACAATGAACAGTGCGGTAGGGTCAACGGCAGAGCCAACAACAAGCCAGCATGAGGTCAGACAGTGGCACAATGACAGTGTGTAAGGTCACGGCCCAGCAGCCACCAGCAGACAGCATGAGGAAAGAACCAGTGGCACAATGACCCACAGTGTGTAGGTCACCTGGCAGCAGCCTCCACAGCAGCAAGCATGAGGTCAGGAAAACGTGGCGAACACAATGAACACAGTGTGGTAGGTACACAGGCAGCTGCCACAGCAGCAGCATCGAGGACAGACAGTGGCACAATTGGGACACACGTGGAGTAGCGATCACAGGCAGCAGAACAGCATGCAGCTTGAGGATCCACACAATGCTGGCACATGACATTCCTGGTACGGTGGCAAAAATATTGGAGTGGCAAAGAAGTGGACCAATGACAACAGTGTGTAGGTAACGGCAGAGCCAGCAAAAGCCAGCAGCATAGAGGTTCTGACAGATAGCACCAATGACAGAGTGCGTTGTAGGGTCCACCCGGCCCAGCAGCAAAACAGCAGGCATGAGGTCAGGCAGTGGCCACATGACACAGCTGTGTTAGTCACGGGCAGCAGACAAAAACCACAGCATGAAGGTCCAGACAGTGGACAGAACAATGACAGATGTGTAGGTCACGGCAGCCAGCCACAAAACACACAGCATGGGTCAGACTGTGGCACTAATGACAGTGTGTAGGTCACCGGCAGCAGCAAACCAAGCAGGCAGAATTTGCAGGGGTCTGTCAGTGGCATGATTGAATGACCGTCTTGTAGGTCACCGCCAGGCAGCTGCACAGCCAGCACCATGAGGTCATACAGTGGCACAACGACACAGTGATCCGTCAGGTCACCGGCAGCAGATACCAGCCAGAAGCATCGAGGGCAGACAGTGGCTCCAATGGACACAGTGTGTATCGTCACAGCAGGCAGCAACAGCAGCAGCATGAGGTAGGACAGTGGCAAAATGACACAGTGTGTAGGGCACGGCAGCAGCCACAGCAGCAGATGAGGTCAGAAGTAGCACAAATGACACAAGTGGTGTAGGTCTCAGGGCAGCAGCACAGCCAGGCAAGCATGAGGTCAGACAGTGGCAAATGACAACTGTGGGTAGGTCAACGGCAGAAGCCACAGATGCCAGCCATTGGAGGTCAGACAGTGGCACAATGACACAGAAGTGTAGGTCCGGCAAGCAGCCACAACAGCTGCATGAGGTCAGACAGTGGCACAATGGACATTCTAGAGTGGACAAAAAATAACACGGTTAGGCCACCAGAGTGGGACAATGACACAGTGTTTAGGTCACGGCAGCAGCTTGACCAGGCACGCATGAGGCAGACAAGTGGGCACAATGACCGAGTGTGTAGGATCCAAGGCTAGCGCCACAGCAGCGAGCATCGAGATCAGCAGTGGACACACAATGACACAGTTTGTTTTCACGGCAGCAGCCACAGCAAGCAGATGAGGTCAGACAGTGGCACAATGACACAGGGTGTAGGTCACGGCATGCAGCCAGAGCAGCAGCTTGAGGTCAACAGTAGCAAAAAAGTAGGTGTGTAGGTCACGGCAGCAGCAACTACTAGTGCCTTGTGGTCAGACAGTGGCACAATGACAGTGTGTAGGTCACGGCAGCAGGCCCACCCGCCACCAGCATGAGGTCAGACAGTGGCACAAAATGGACACCGAGTGTGTAGGTCCACGCAGCAGCCCACAGCAAGCAGCATAGAGGTACAGACAGTGGCACAACTGACACAGTGTGTAGGTCACAGCAGCAGCCACAGCAGCAGCAATGAAAATCAGACAGTGCACAATGGAACACGTGTGTAGGGTCACCCCGGCAGCAGCCAACGACAGCAGCCATGAGGTCAGACAGTGGCACAAATGAACACAGTGGGTATGTACCGGCAGCAGCCAACAGCCAGCAGCATGAGGTCAGAATGTGGACAATGATACAGTGCTGTTAGGACAAGGCAGCAGCCACTTGGCAGCTGCATAAGGAAGGTCAGAATGTGGTCACAATGACACAGTGTGTAGTATCCACGGCCAGCTGCCACCAGCAGCAGACTTGAGGCCAGACAGGGCACAATGGACACAGTGGGTAGGGTGCACGGCAGCATGCCCACTGCCAGCAGACATATGAGGTTCAGACAGTGGACAATGTACATTCTGGAGGGTGGCAAAAACAGAGAGTAGGCCACAGAGTGGGACAATGAAACATGTAGTTGTCACCGGGCAGCAGACAGTTGCCAGCAGCTGTGGTCATTAGACAGTTGACACATATGACCCACAGTGTGGAGGTCACGGCAGTAGCCAGTGCAGCAGCATCGAGTCAGTCAGTGGCACAATTGACAGTGTGTAGGTCACGGCAGCAGCCACAGCAGAGCATGAGGTAAGACAGTGGCACAAGAAACAGTGTGTAGGTCACGGCAGCAGCCACAGCAGCGCATGAGGTCAGACAGTGGCACTCAATGGACACAGTGTGCTAGGTCACGGCAGCAGCCACAGCACGCAGCATGAGCGTCAGACGTGGCACAATGACACAGTGGTGTAGGTCACGGCAGCGCCACATGCAGCAGCATGAGGTCAGACAGATGGCACAAGCACAAGTGTGTAAGGTCAGGCTAGACAACCCCACAGCAGCAGCCCCATGAGGTCCAGGACAGTTCGCACAATGACACAGTGTGTAGGTAACGGCAGCAGCCAACAACAGCGCATGAGGCAGACAGTGGCACAATGACGGTAGTGATAGGTCCACGGCAGCAGCAACAGCAGCAGCATGCAGGTCAGACAGTGGGCACACATGAAACAGTGGTGTAGGTCCCAGGCAGCAGCCTCAGCGCAGCATGAGTAAGGACAGTGGCCACAATCTACGACATATCTGAGCGTGGTTTAAAAAACAGGAGTAAGGCCACAGGAGTGAGAACAATGACACAGTGTGGAGGTACACGGCAGCAGCAACAGCTGAGCATGAGGTCAGACTTGGCACAATGACATTCTGGAAGAGTAGCGCAAAAAACAGGAGTAGTCCACGAGTGGGACAAGAACACAGTGTGGATGGTCACGGCCAGCAGCCACAGCAGTGCATGAGGTCAGGCAGTGGCACCAATCAACTTCTGGAGGTGGAAAAAACAGGACGTAGGCCCACAGAGTGGTGGGACAATGTAACAGTGTGTTAGTCACGGCAGAACGCCAGCAAGCAGCACAGCACTTGAGGTCAGACCAGTGGCACAATGACAGAGTGTGTTTGGATCACCAGCAGCCACCACAAGCAGCAGCATGAGGTCAGAAAGAAAAACACACCACAAAAACACAAAAATGGCAGCAATGACATTCTGAGGGTGGACAATAAACAGGAATAGGACACAGAGTGGCACAATGACAGAGAGTGGACGGTGACGGCAGGCAAGGAGCAACAGCAATGGGGTCAGAGAGTGGCACAATTGACACAGTGAGGAGGTCACGGAAGCAGCAACTGCCAGCACGCTTGAGGTCAGACAGTGGCACAATGGACAGTGTGGAGGTGGGTGGCAATCCCAGTCTAGTAAACTTGGTTAGGTGGCAGATGGAGGAATATTGTCAGCAGATGTGTGGCTTCAGGAGGGTGGCACAAAAGGCCTCGCGAATAATTGGCTGAAGGCAGGTAGTTTGAACCCAGACTCATTTCTCACAGTTGGGGTGAGGCGTCATGGATCGAATGTAGTCTGCACGCACTAAGGCAATTGGTTGTGGAAATCCTGGCATGGATCCAGCCTGACTTCATCTTAGACAAAGGTCCACGTCGTTCCCACATACTTCAAGTGGACAAGGCGGGTTCTCCTTGGAGGGTAACAGATGGCCCCCGCCATACTAAACACAACCGCTCTGATGCCTCACTTCTGGAACCGGTAAGGACCTGCTTTATTCACTGCAAACTCAGCTAAGTTGCTAGGCCCACACATCCAGTTTGGTTGCCCAGCCGTAGTCCAGCGCGATACTTCTAACTCGGGGTGGCAGAGTGCTTTATCTAGGCCACCACCTGTTGCTTCCGGGTCGCTCAGTCCTAGCTATGCTGCTGCTGCTGGCGACCTGCCTCCTCACTACGCGGGTGAAGGAAGCTGCCTCATCAGTACTCCATGGAATTCAATAGAGTTGCTGCTGATGGAGCTCCGGTACTGCCTCCGACCCCACCCCCCCACCCCCCCCCCACTTCTCCCAGCACTAGCCGCGGACAGATAGTAAGTGAGCGCGTCGAACGAAACCCCCCGGTCTGACCTGTCAGAGGCTGAGGGACGTTGCCACACATGGGCAGTGGGCCACATGATACGGAGGATTTCCTATCGTTATTTGAGTTTGTCCTCTCATCTCTCAATGCTGGGAAAAATGCTTCCATTTTGACCGGTAGCGAGGCGTCAATAGCGGTGGAGAGCCAGAAGTCATCCCTCTGCCTGATTGCGACTATCTCGAGCTGTCATAGCCAGGCCAAATCAGCATGCTGCGGGCCCCCCCCCCCCCCCCGCCCACACTCCCTCCTCAATCACAACTAAACCTCACTTGACTCCGAGGGGCTCCCTGCCTCCATCTCCACTGCCTATAATGCCACGGTGCTTGCGGTCATCCTGCCTCGTCTTCCTACTTCCATCTAGACTTCTCCAGCTGCTCCTGCTCCTCCTCCTATCTATTGTCACTGGCGTAAAAAAAAATCCACTCATGTCACCAGACAATGATTCTGCCTCCAATGTCCTCCTTCCTCCTCTCACTTTCATCCCCAGCGGCACTCATCGTGGCCGCGAGATGAGTCGCCACGTCCTCCAGTCCCTCGCCAGACAGAATTTTACAGCGCATCATCAGCGACATGAAGCAGTGGAATGACGTTCTATTCATTCCGTAGATCTGGCGATGACCAAATCAACGTGGCTCCTCGAATGGCTCAACAAACGGCAGGGTCACACATTAGTGCACTGGTGACATCAAAGTTACACAGGGGAGTACACTCTGTCTGGACTGGATCATCAAAAAATCGTATGGCCTTGGATTCCAGCGGGTGGAAACAATCCAACATTATCCAGGTGTGTTGGGGGAGGACGTTAATGCCGCTGCCAAACTTGAGGAGGGTGTTCTGGCTTTGTACGAATGGATGAAGTGCATGCAAGTTTCCTGGCCCATTTTCAGAATTTCTGAAGAAATCGCTGTGAAGACTCAGGAACACTTTTAACAACAGATGGAACAACGTGGCCGCAATGCAGGGCGCATGGACCATCCCTCTCGGTCGCAGTGCGGACTACCAGTTCCTATCATTGTCACGTCACCATGTTCCGAATTTGCAGTGGCGCGGAGAAAAGCCACAACATCGATTTCTTGCTGCTGACGCGGAGCAGTTCCTCCCCTGTGTGACTTACCCCGTTCGCGAGGCAAGCCAGGTGTAGTAGAACTGCGTGGCCACCGCTATGACCTTACACATTGGTGGTATGATGGTGCAGTACTTGTGGAGGCTGTGATGGTGTTGGAGGAGGAGGAGGCGGACATTAGGGCAGGAGCCGCAGTTTGACAACGTGGAGGAGGAAAGCGGCGTCTCCTGTCCAAGTTGTTGGTGTGCCTGTGCGGAAAGAACATTAACCCGTGGGCCCGTAAAGGACATGTAATGGCCCTGACCGTAGTTATTGCTCCAGAACGTCCGCGCTGCCGTGGCACCTGGAATAAAACCGTAAGCTCCAGGACTGGCCCACCTTCTGTTTACATATTTATGAAGTGCTGGTACTCGCCTTTTTGGAAAAGAAAATTACGGCTTGGAACTCTCCAACACGGCCGGCACAAGCCATTAGGTTCTCTTGAACCGGTGCAGAGTCCAACATTTGGAAAGGGAGGGACTGCACAGTCCAACAAACTTGGACAGGAGCACGGTCTGCTGCTTCCCCTTAGGATGGTTGGACGCATACTGTTGTCTCTTTGCAATCGCCTTGCTGACTAGGATGCTGGCACCAGGAGTAGCGAGGGACAAGGAGCATCTGGACCGGTGATGATGTCAAAGAGAAACAGCTCCTCTGCAGAGGTCGGTGGAACCTTGACTGCTGCATGGCATGTTGCCACTGGGCGCTGCTGCTGCTGCAGGCGGCAGGATGGTCCCCCACACTGAGCCACGTTTCTCCCAGGCCACAGGATGGTGACCGCTGACATGTGTTGACACAGGGCCGTGGTGCCAACGTTAGCTCACTGGACACGTTCACTTTCTGCTTACAGATTTTTCATTACAATATTCCTCCCCCGGTGTCTTAGAAAAAACTCCCAAACCCCCGAGTATCGGATTTTACTCCCAACCCTCCGCCTGAGTGATACTCCCGATGCCGGAGCCCGGGCCCGCATTTTTTTTTTTTGGACTCAAGGGGTTTTTTTACCCCGTGGCCGTTGGCCCCCACCTCCCCTGTGTTCCTTTTGATCCGGCCACAGCCCAACTTGCTGGGGGCCCCCCTCCCCTGGGCAACTGACGCCCTTCCCCTGAGATGATGAACCCCTTGCATCAGGCCCCAAGTGCGGTCGGCTCTCATCTTATGTGTTTTTCTCATGCGTTAAACCCGGTCTTGGTATGCAGGGGCCCCCTCACAAATGACCCCCCACCCCCTTAACTTTATTTGCCCCCTACGCAAGAAGCGGGGGATATTGGCCCCCATTTTTCGCTGCCAAGTAGTCTGACTGCCCCCCAAATTGTTATCCTCCAATAGTGGCGGAGAGCCCCAATAGTAATCTTGGCTGAGGGAAAACGGAGGGGGAAGAGGGGGTTGAGGCGGTAAGGGCCGCTCCCCGCCCCCGGGTCCCAACGGGTTTTGGTCTGACGTTCCCACCGATTTGGCTGGGGTTGTAGATGTCATTGGGGGAAAAGTGGATGACCTAATAAACCCCAATAAAGAATTGGTGTGTCAGTAACCCCCGGTTAAGATAAGCGCAGTGGGGGCCTCACGAGTGCCCCCTGCTGGACGTCCCTTGCTGTGCTGCGCCCTGCTCCAGGAATGTTTGTGCCTCTGCCCCCGCAGGTAAGGCCCGCCATCTCTGTTGCTATGTTTTTCAAAATTACGACATGTTTATGAAGATATCTGATAGATAATACAACCCCGTATTTTACCCCAAAAGAACCAGTAACAAGCTGGGAACCTTGGTATAAAATTTCGTCCACAAATGGGCGGAAAAATTGACTTGTTTGTTGCGTTTAAAAAAAATTGTGTATTTTATGAATTAAAACAAAAAACAGGCTTAATTAACCCCTTGGATAGAATTTTGTACAGAATTTCTTTTGTGGCGGTGAAAAACAAATTTTTTTTTCTGAGTACAAAATGCAGAAAAACGCTTTAAATTTAACCCCCGGGTGTAAATTTCGCAAAGGGAAATTTAGCAACAAAATAGTAGCTTTGTAGGTGATCAATTGCGTGTTTCTAGCAAAACAAGGATAAAAATTTTAATTAAACCCTTTTCTTGTGAATTTGCCAGGAAAAATGTATATATTTTGGGTGAAAAAGACGGTTTCTTGGGATCAACAGCTGAAAAAAAAACCCTTTAAATTTAACCCCGGGTTAAATTGCGCCAAACAATTGAGCCCCCACAAACTAGTAGCTTTTTAGGCGTGTTACAATGCGGTGGTTTTTTAGCCACACAAAAAGAGATAAAAATTTTAAATTAACCCTTTTTGGTTATGCTTAGGAAAAATGTATTATTTTGGGGGTGAAAAAGACGGTTTCTTGGGGTCACCACCTGAAAACAATGTTAAAACCACGGATGTAAATTTCGCCAAACAATTTAGCCACCAAAACTAGTAGTTTGTAGGTGTTACAATGCAGTTTTTTTTCCCACACTAAAAGATAAAATTGTAATTAACCTTTCTGTGAATTAGCCAAGGAAAAAAAGTATATATTTTGGGGGTTTAAAATGCGGTTTTTGGGATCACACAGCTGAAAAAAAAATGTTAATTAACCCCTGGGTGAATTGCGCCAAACAATTTAGCCCACAAATAGTAGTTTGAGCGTGTTACAATGCGTGTTTTTAGCCCAAAAAAAAGAGTAAAAATTTTAATTAACCCTTTTTTGTAATTATGCCCGGAAAATGTTATATTTTTTTCGTTGAAATGACGGTTTCTTGGGGTCCACAGCGAAAAAAATCTTAAATTAACCCCTGGAGTAAATTGCGCCCAAAAAATTTAGCCCACAAAATAGTAGCTTTGTAGGTGTTACAAGCGGTATTTTTTAGAACAATGAGATAAAAATTGTAAAAAACCTTTGCTTGTGAATTTTGACAGGAAAAATGTATATATTTTGGCTTGAAAAAAACGGGTTTTTGGGGAACACCAAGTGAAAAACAAGTTTAAATTTTAACCCCCGGAGAAAATTTGGGGCGCCAAAAATTTAGACAAAAAACTATAGCTTGAGCGTGTTAAATGCGGTTTTTTTTAAACCACACAACAAAAGATAAAATTGAAATTTAAAACCTTTTGTTGTAATTGGGCTAAGGAAAAATGTATATTTTTTGGGCTTTGAAAAAAAAAACGGTTTTTTGGGATCCCCACGTGAAAAACAACGTTTAAATTTAAAACCCCGGGAAGAAAATTGGGCCCCAAAAATTTAGCGGGCCCCAAAAAATGAAGGGGATTTTATTGAAAAAAGCTGTTTCTTTAAAATGAAACAATAGAACTGGTTAGACCCCCCCCTTGGATATTCAATGGCTGTGGCAATAGGATTTAAATTTATACACTGCGTGGACGACATGGTTTTTCAGACCAATACCCCAAAAAATTAGAAATAGAAAGTTTAAAGGGAAACAGTCTTGAGACAAGGAGACCCCCACAAAAACGCTGTATAAAAAATCGTTTCAGTAACAATCAGCCCTGGGAGACCTTCCCTGATCAACAGTGAGAGCGGTAAGCAACCGGTGTGCCGGGTTAAAGTGCTGGCCCCAAAAATCCCCCGGTCTTGATTTTCATCTTGCAATTCATGGGCTATGCCCCTTTTTCCCAGAGGCTTTGCCCCTGTAGGCCATGTGCCCACCCTTTTTCAATCAAAAGACAATTCTTCACCCGAAATCCCCCCCAAAATTCGATTCGTTTTAGAACCAAATTTTCCTGAAATTCTAAATGAATTCCACTTCGTTTTGAATCAATTTGCCCCCTCTAGACACAAATTTTTTTTTTAATGTGTTTTATTGAAAAACAAAGTCAGCAAGGGTACACATAGATCTTCTCAAATTTATATAGTGACATTTATCAAATAGTCATATATGAGCAACCATGTCAACCTAAGTACCTTATATCTAAACAGTTGTTTAAAAACGTTTCTTCCTTACAACTTCCCACTTTCTCGTAGAGCCAGTTGAAAGTATAGGGCTCCATTCAAACGGAATCTAAGTCAACTTAACCATGGCAGCATTTCAAATAGACAATATAAATGCGGCCCAGTCTAGACACAATCTTACCAGCTTCCGCTAGCATCTTCACAAGGTCTTTTGCTTTTTTTCTTGGGTGATATGCATATGATAGACCAAGGCACATTCATCTCTGAGATACAGAACCCGTCTCCTTTCTGAACGGTATCATAGCTGAACATCCCCATCTTGTTTGTACTTGTGTATAATTGTTTGTACAGATGAACGAGGCACGTTCAGGTATCTGGAAATTACACCCAAGGATGATCCAGACTTGTGCGTGTCCACAATTCTCTTCCTGATATCTTGGTTGATTTTTTCAGACTTTCCCATGATGTTACACAAAGAAGCAGTGTGTTTTTTGTGTGTAATAAAATAAATCCACAGGTGTGTTTCTAATTTACTCATATGTTACCATAAATCAGAAACTTCCAAAGACTTGACATCATCATATAGGCTGTCCCAAATTGTTTAAAGGCATAGTAATCCTAGTTCATGTAAACTTTCGACTTTTCAGAAAATAAAAATGTCTTAAAAATTCTCTCTCTCTCATTATTATGGTACTTGGCATATATAAATAATTTCGGTAACCCTAATTGACCCAAAACGGGTAATGATTCTTCTGATTTCATGTCAGATAGTGAGAAAAACATGCATATGTGTCTATTTATATAGTGTATGTAAACTTCGGGTTTCAACTTTCACACATATATATATATAATATATATATATATATATATATATATATATATATATATATATATATATATATATATATATATATATATTAGCAGGGCGACCTCATGCAGTCGCATGTTTCTGCCTCTAAGTGGAGTAAAGCAGGACATCAGCAAGCCGGCAAGTTGTTAGCCATAGTAAGTGGTTGGCAGCCGTTTAGCTAGCATGGCTGTTTCAGCCGATTCAGGATGGCTCTTACTGAGAGTAGTCTAAGTGTTGGGTGGGTGCCTATTCACCATGTTCCAGGCCAGGTTTTGTGCAGGTCCCTGGAGCCTATAAAAAGCCTGGTACTCCAAGTGAACTGGTGGCATGATTTGCTACCTGGCAGTGGAGCAGTAGTGGATCTGGAGAGAGGCTCTGGCCCCCAGAACCCAGAGTGAAGCCCGAATACCGTAGGAGACTGGGTAAAGTAAGAATGTGTTTTGTGAGTCTGGACGATAGGTCCAGACCACTGATAGAAAGGGTTTATTATTGTGTTTAGTTGGGGCCTAGATGACCGAGGGTTTTATGTTTGTTTGTTTCCTGTACCTGTGCCTGAATAAAGCTGGTTGAGGCCAGTAATAAAGAGAAGCCTAGTGTCAGCATGACATGGGTTGGTGTACCAAAACCATTATACCAAGGACAGCGATTCTGAGAGCTGATACTTACCCCTAGAACGGTTCAAGATTGCGTTTGAGAGCTAAGAGAGAACTCACAAAATATATTGTGCGGGGTCGGCACAAAGGCAGGTAAGTGAGCAGGTTTTCAGTTCGAAGAAATTAACGCTTTATTGTAAGTCCACAATCTTGCAAAGCAACATATAGCTTATCTTCAGTTTATAAGGCAACAGAGGCGAAATAAGTCCTTTCTCCAGGCAGGAAAGTAAGAGAATGCAACTGAGCAGTCTCACCATCTAGTGTCACAGGTCCTCAGGCCTACACAGCCTCACAGTTCAGACAGCACACAGCTTCTGGTTTCGGGTCCAGAAACACACCTCCTTCTGACCTGAACCAGCTGCCTTTTATCTGGATGGTAAGGCTTGGGGTGGAGTATTGGAGCGACCTTTCACCCCAGGTTCCTTGGAGCCCCCAAAAAAAACCCTACCGGATACAGCAGGAAAAAAGCTCAGCAGAATTGTTGCGGGCACCAAATACGTTTGTTTTTTTTTCACCAAGCCACCACCTTGAGATAAATATTCCATCTATACGCCCTCTTGGCCCTTCCACATCCCCCCCCCCCCCCCCCCCCCCCTTGCCCAAACCCAAAAGGGGTTGGGCATTTCCCCACATTAATGCACCTTCGAAAGGCCTTTGTTTTTCCAGCATTTTGCTGGGCCTGTGTTTCACAGAGAACCTGAACTCTTTCTATGCTAAGAACCTGGTGTTACCGGCATTGTTTCTTTTTCTCCCCCCAATCCATTTTAAGGGAGTGTGGTCCAACACTCATTTAAACTTCCTACCTAACAGATAGTATTGTAGAGAGTCATAGGCCCACTATTGCTAGAACCCTTTTCTATTACGAGTAATTTTCTTCAGGAGCAATTTTTTGGCTAGTAACACGAAATGTTCTTCCATTAATCTTTGGAATGACCCCCCCAGCCCCACATCATGCACATTGAACGATGAATTTAAAGAGAAGCGGGGTATAGCACGGGTTGCTTACCCGGGGCCAAGCTTAGCCCCTTTAAAAAACCCTGTTCAGCTTCCAGAACCATTTCACCAGGGCCCAATTTCCCTTAGTGAGGTTAGTATTTGTGGCTTTTCTACCCTTCCCAATATATAGCCTAGGTATTTGGCTTCCTCCATCACCATGAACACTTGCTGGGGTTTAATGTAAACATTTTGCCCCCTTTTAATGTACCCAGGAAATTGTTGGATTTATGCAGATACTCTCCCATCTGGCATAGATAACTATGTCATCCGATAGGGGCTGAATACTTCCTGGGGGGGACGTTATATCGGTCCGGGCCTTTTTGGGGTGTGGAAAACCCGTCTTTTCCCGGGTTTCCCCCTTGAAAAAGGGGTATTTACCAGACCCCCTTCGTAAGGCCCGAGGTGGGATGTAGGGTGGTCCAACCTTCAAAAGTTTTTTCCCCCCGGGGAATGGGTGGCACAAACTTGGATATTTATTGACCCCTTAAAAAATCCCCATTTTTGTTTGGTTTTTGGTATCAACACTATCGAACTAACCCCCACTTTGGACTCCACATACCCCCAAGTTTTCCCTCCTCTTGCCCTCATTGCCATTTTTCCCTGGGGGGCTTCGGGGATCCTGAGGGCTTTACATTTCCCACAATGGGGTTCTAAGAATCTCATGCTCGATCCTTTTGTAAGACCTGGCAACTTGAAAAAGGGCCCCTGTTTTTTTACGCATTTCCTTTCACTGCTGCCTCTGGGGGGGGACAGGGTTCAGAATTTTAAACTTTTTTTAAAATTGGCCTTTTTTGGGTTACCAAACTGGGCTGCGGGAGGGTCTCATCCTTCCAGGGTTTTTTTTGCACATTCACCCGATATTTTTGCAGGGCTTTTTCTTACCGATTGGGATTCGGTAATTAAATTCCCCCTTTTTAAACCCCTGCAATGGCCCGCCCCTTGCTAGGAACTTGCTTTCCACCGTTCACCAGACAAGTACCCCCCAAACCCCTGGTTTTTAACCCCTGAGTCGGCAATTGATTGTAATCCCGGGGTTGCGCTTCTTGCGCCTCAGAGATATTTTTTACATGGGGGATCACATTGGAATCCTTTTTTCCCGCATTGGGCCCCTTTTAATCAATTTTTATAGGAGTAGTTTCACTCTCCTTTGCAGTCAAGCAAGCCGGGGTCCCAAACCCAAAAATAACGCAAATGGGGACCCGGTGGAGGCTTGGGGAACTTCCCTGATAGCGAACAAAAGATAGGACACCAAGCAGTCCCACTCCTGACCCTCCTTCTCTACCACCCTTTTTCAGCGTTTTTTGGGGTTTTTTTTAAATCTTTCCATCAACCCCCTCTGTTTGGGGGGGGAAAAACTGAGGTCACAAGGTTTAAAAACCCTTTAGGGCTTGCAAAGATCCTTAAACCCCGCCTTGGTCCGGGGGTCTCCTTGGTTAACCCACTTAAAAAAGATAAAAAATAACTCTTTTGGGAATGGGTTTTGGGTGAGGTGGTTTTTTAAGGGTACTTTTTTTTGGTACCCCGGGGATTAGCAACAAACCCCAGAATTTTTGGTGGCCTTTCGGCCGACCACAGGGGGTCATCAGAATCTGTTCAAATGGAACTTAAATTATGGATAAAAAGACACCAAGCGGGGTAACGAAAACATGCAAAAGCAATCGGGACACGGGGAAGATGACAAAAATCCCCGATTTCCCCAAAACACCCCCTTTACCAGTAAAACCCCTTAGCACCCTTTCCCCGGATTTATCCGTCCCCTTTTGACCCAATCAACACATGTAGCTGTTTATGAATCACCCTCACCTTGGGGCACCGTACAAAAGCTTTTTTTCTTACAAAAATTGGGGTACCCCTATCGCCCCCGGTCCTGGAGAACCCCCTTTTAAAAGGGTACACTCGATAGTGCTCCTTTCAGTGTTGGATCTCGGAGCTGGGCAGTCACAAGGTTTCCCCGGGATACCTCTAGTTCAGGGACATTGGGTTTGGGTGGTGATTCCTCCTCCTCATCCCCTACCAACACTGTCAAGGGAAACTCCTAAGGCACTTCTGCACCCATAATGTCTTCGACTTCCTGGCACCCTGGGTGGTTAAGCGGTGTGGTTTTGGGGCCCTAGATCCCCAAAAGGGAAAATCTTTCTCAATGATAACAGTGTGCATTACATTTTTCAAATACCCACCTGTAGGACACAGTACCAGTCCGGCCTATGGGCATTGGGCCCCCCCCCGGGAAGCTTTGTGTTTCCCTGGATAAAATTTCCCCCAACCCCCCTTCCCAGGGATAGCAGAGTGGGGGGGGGCCCCCTTAACCAGGGGCACCAACCCCTGAGTCCGGAATCCATCATTTAGCGGAATTCTTACATTTGGCCCTCTGTGGTCCCTTCCCCCAGGCTGGGTTAAACGCTGCATGAGGGGGCCAAACCAGGAACAGCGCCCGCCCCTGAGCACCCCCTAGGCTGGCGACTATGGGAAAATTTGGGGGGGCAATGTGACCTGGTGTCTGACATTTCCATCAAATGATATCACTGCTCAGACCCCTTGCCCTGGGTTCAGACCCCACCTTAGCGTGAGGACGCCCTTCCAGAGTGGGTCTGGACCCCTACTTTGGGCTATGAGCCCCACTCCTACCACCCCAGTAATGTGACCGCAGTCTCTCTGAGTCATTCAGAGAGACTGCCACTGCCACATATCTCTCCACTAGCCACACAAGGTCGTCCAGATTCTGGGAGTTCCCCTGTGCCACCTAACACTGTACGGACCTAGGGAGAGAATGCACAAAATGATCCATCACGACTCGCTCGACCATTTGCGCAGGAGTACAGGTCTCAGGTTGTAGCAACTTTTGGAGTGGAACAGGTCAAACATCTTGGCGGCTTGTCCTTGCTGTATCCCCAGTGATGCGCACGTTGTGCCAACGTCACTCCCAGTTGCGCCATGATTTCAGCCTTTAATTTACTATACTGTTTGGCGTCCTGCAGGGTCAGATCGTAATAGACCTTCTGTGATTCCCCAGTGAGGCAAGGAGCTAGGACCTCGCCCACTGCTCTGGGGGTAACTTCTCCCGGTCAGCTACCCTCTCAAACACCATCAGGAAGGCCTCGATGTCATCTTGTGGCATCATTTTCTGTAGCGCTTCCCTTACGGACCTTTTCACATTGCGGCTCTCTCCGGCCATTGGGGCGGCCACCACTTCTATTGAGCTCGCACAGTCTCCATGTGAGCTTGCTTCTGCTGTGCACTGGCCTGAACCAGGTGCTTAACGAGCTCCTCCATGCTGTCCATCTGGCTTTTTAACCCTGTCACTGTCTTGATGCAGGGCATGCACCCGCACTCTCAGGGATGGTTGTCTGCATCTTAGACACCAATTTGTGGGGGATTAGCCCAAAGGCAGGCACGTGAGCAGATTTTCGGTTCGAAGAAATTAACGCTTTATTGTAAGTCCACAATCTTACAATGCAACATACAGCTTATCTTCAGCATATAAGGCAGCAGTGGTGAAATAACAAGTCCTCTCTCCAGGCAGGAAAATAAGAAATACAAATGAGCAGTCTCACCGACTAGTGTCGCAGGTTCTCAGGCCTATACAGTCTCACAGTTCAGACAGCACACAGCTTCTGGTTTCGGGTCCAGAAACACACCTCCTTCTAAACTGAACCAGCTGCCTTTTATCTCTCTGGTACGGCTTGGGCTGAAGTATTGGAGCGACCTTTCCCACCCAGGCTCTCTGAACGCTCCATAAAAAAATCCGACCTGGACTACAGCAGGAAAAATTGTTCAGCAGTAGTGATGAGCGATTGTGTCAACTATCGTTATCGATTCGATAGTCGATATCGGCAACTATCATGACGATTTCTGATAGTCGATAACAGATTATCGCCGATGACCATTAAAGTCTATGGGAGAGGAACAACACCTTCATTTTTAAACACCCAAACAGGCTGGAGAAGCTGGAATTAACATCCACAACAGTAAACTGGATACGTGCTACATCTTAGGCAACACAATTAGGCAACAAGAGTCACAGAAAAAAAGGCACAGACTATTCAGTATCCCTGTCTTGTACCCCAGCATGACCCTTAAACCTGCATGAGCCACAAATTAAAAAGTGCCAGAAGGCAGTATTATTTGAACCATCATTTTAGTTGAACTGGACATTGACTATCCCTGTCCTGGAACGCAGCATGACCCTTAAACCTGTCTGACCCACAAATTAAAAAGTGACAGAAAAAGGAGTCTTTGAACCACCATTTTAGTTGAACTGGACATTGACTATACCTGTTCTGGGCCACAGCATGAGCCCCAAACTTGCATGACCCACAGATAAAAAAAGTGCCAGAAAAAGGAGTCTTTGAACCACCATTTTAGTTGAACTGGATATTGACTATACCTGTCCTGGGCAACAGCATGACCCTCAAACCTGCATGACCCCCAGATTAAAAAAGTGCCAGAAAAAGGAGTCTTTAAACGAAAATTTTAGTTGAACTGGGCATTGACTATACCTGTGCTGTACCGCAGCATGACCCTTAAACCTGTCTGACCCTCAGATTAAAAAGTGGCAGAAAAAGGAGTCTTTGAAACACCATTTTAGTTGAACTGGACATTGACTATACCTGTCCTGGACTGCAGTATGACCATTAAATCTGTATGACCCACAGATTAAAAAGTGCCAGAAAAAGGAGTCTTTGAACTACCATTTTAATTGAACTGGATATTGACTATACCTGTCCTGGACCGCAGTATGACCATTAAACCTGTCTGACCCCAGATTTAAAAAGTGCTGGAAAAAGGGGTCTTTGAATCACCATTTTTAGTTTGAACTGGACATTGAATATACCTCCTGGACCGCAGTATCACCAATAAAACCTGTATGACCCACGATTAAAAAGTGCCAGAAAAAGGAGTCTTGAACCACCATTTTAGTTTAACTGGAAAATTGACTATACCTGTCCTGGACCGCAGTATGAGCATTAAATCTGTGTGACCCCCAGATTAAAAATCCCAAAAAAGGGAGTTTTTAACCACCTTTTTAGTTAACGGGCTTGACTAACCTGTCCTGTACCGCGCATACCCTTAAACCTGCTGACCCCAGATTAAAAAGTGCCTAAAAAAGGGAGTCTTTGAACCACCCTTTTTTGGTTTTGAACTTGACATTACAAACCTGTTCTGGCCGCAGTATGACCATTAAACCTGTATGACCCACAGATAAAAAGTGTGGGAAAAAAAAAGGATCTTAAAACCACCATTTTAATTGAACGGGACATTGACTAAAACCTTCCTGGACCGCATACACCATTAAACCGTCGCCCAAACGATTAAAAAGTGCAGGAAAAAGGAGTCTTTTGACCACCCTTTTGGTTTTGAACTTGACATTGACTATACCTTTTCTGGACCGCATATGCCCTTTTAAACCCTTTTAATGACCCACAGATTAAAAAGTGTCAGAAAAAGGATCTTTGAACCACCATTTTAATTGAACGGTCATTACAAACCGTCCGGGGCCCAATGACCCCAAACCGCAACCCCCAGATTAAAAAAGTCCCGGAAAAAAAGGAGCCCTTTGAACCACCATTTTAGTTGAACTGGACATTGCTATACCTGTCCGGACCGCAGCAGACCCAAACCTGCATACCCACAGATTAAAAAGTGCCGAAAAAAGTAGTCTTTGAAGCAGAAATTTCATGAAATGGACTTGACTACCATATCCTGTAACCCCCAAATGCCCCAAAAACCGCACAGTTGCCCTTATGGCCCCTCACAAAAAATTTTCGCAATAAGAAAAAACATTTTAAAAAAAAACTCGTTTTCCGTAACTGCTGCTACAGCTACTTGTCATTCTACTGGTTACATTTTTTCCACCTGACATTAGAATGTGAACAAACAAATCAGATGTCTCATAGGTCAACGGGGCCCTGCCCCTAAAAAACCTGCATTCTCGTCAAGGGGGTTTGGGGGAAAATTTACTGATCAAGGCGGGTGAGGCTGTAAACGTGGATCACGCAGTTTCACTGGCGGGCCCGGACTTACAGGGGGTGTGGTGAGAAAAGGGGCGGGTTTCCGTCATTATTAACACGCAGGTTCAAAAAAGGGGGCCTGATTTACAGTGGTGTGGTGAGATCGGGCTGGTGTTCGTCATCTATTAACACGCGGGTCAGCTAGCAGGGCCCAAGTTACAGTGGGTGCGTAGAGCCCAGGCTGGCTCCATCAACCATTAACATGGCAAAAATTCCCTTAGCGCGCAACGAAAACATCGGCTTAAGAAAATGTGGATGCGGAAGTGGGAAACTAAAACCTCCAGCCTTCCTCAGTACACAGCAAGACCTGGGCAGCGTTTTAGAAATTTCGCCTCTACGAGAGCGCTTGCCCCCTTATAGTGCGGAACAATTTAGCTTCACTTTGGGAAAAGTTGGTGGTTGACCTCCGTTTCACCCAATGCTGTTTCAAAACCCCAATCTTTTTCCGTTTTAAATCAAAAGGGTTGGAGAAATTGTCTCGTTCTTGGGGTGGCAAATGTCTCCATACACCATGTCCCTGAATAACCTACACTGTTCAAGTCTTCCCGTACCCCCCTTGTACAATTCAAGAAAAGTACAGCCATTTGTACAGCAATTTTTTTAGTAAATTTTTTAATTCTAAAAACACATTATTAAAAAAGGATGGGAAACCCACCACGTCTTTTTTCCTTTTTTTTTTATTTTATTAAACGTGTTGTCCCTACCAGGGATTTCTACTATGTTTAAAAACTTTCAAAACAATCATTTTCCAAAAGTTCCATTAACAGTGTCCACCTACTCCTGTTTTTGACACACCAAAATTTCAAAACATCACCTTGAGCCAAACTTGACATTTGTGAAGCACAAATTTTGTTAAAAAAAAACATTTTTTTGAATGGGCCTGTATATGCTGATTTTCACACAACTGCCCCACAAAATTCAAAACATACCCTTTGGCCCCTCTTGACAATTTTGAAGAACAAAAAGTATGTTAGAAAACCCCAAATTTTTTTTTTTAAAAGGACCCGTAGTATAGCTGCATTCACAGCAAATGACCCAAAAAATTAAAAATGACTTTCCGGGCCCCTATTAAAAAAATTTTGAGGGAGAAATGCCCCTTAGTACCCATTTCTTTTCCAAAGGACCATGATTTTAGCTGTATTCACAGCCCTACCCCCAAAAACCCTTGACAGTGCGAAAAATCTAAATATGAAAAATAAATGTAAAAAAGGTTTTTTCATGAAACCATTACAAATTTGGGGTTTTTTTACGTCTCCTCACCGCAAAAACCCCAAAAAAGAACTTTTGGAAAAAAGAAAAAAAATTGCAGTAAGAAATTATCATTTTTTAAAAAGATTTTTTCAAGAGGACCATTTCTTTTGAAGAGGAAATTTAAGTAAACCGGGAACTTATCGTGACCTCGGCAATTGGGCCACAACACATAAACCATGCCTGATTCCCCCTTATGAAAGTCAAACAATTCACATATCGTGGAAAGCCGGGTGCGTTTGTCTGTAAGACTCCTCCAGCTGTGCTGAAGGTCCGCTCAGATATGACGCTGGAGCTGGGCAGGACAACACCTCTATGGCGTGGCGAGCCAACTCGGGCCTTTCATCCATTTTGGATACCCAGAAGTCGATTGGGTCCGGAACATATCCAAAAACATCGGTGTTGAGACGCAGATAGTCGTGCACCATTATCTTAAGCCGGTCTCTGGGTGTTGTATGTGTGCCCTGCATTACATGCGTTGGTGAGGTGGTAAATAAAGATTGCCAGAGGTCACCCATTAGGCTTCTGCCACATTGCCTGCTGCTGCGGGCCGCATGGCTATTTGGGGCACACTACTGCTGTCACGTTGCTGACATTGTTAACACTGTGACATTTGAAGAACTGAAGCAGACCAACAGATGTCCCCAGTTGATCAATCAGCAAGGTCTCCAATTCCTGCATTTTACTCACTATTTGGGTGGGTGGAAGGAAAGTACTGAGTTTTGCTTTATACCGGGGATCGAGGAGTGTGGCCACCCAATAACTGTTGCTCAGTTTGATGGCCTTCAAGGGGTTGTCTCACTACATTGATTCATCTTACCTCAGTCCTCTTTTCTTGGTTTCACTTTGAATTCAGGGGCTTTGTTAACTGGCTTCCACTAGGCTGCAGTAGCAGCCAGGTCTGTAGCTGTAGCAACCAGTGCAGGCAGCCTATCAGAAGAGATCAAACAGGTCTGTAGCTATAGCGACCAGAGGAGCTCATGCAGCCCATATAAGAGGTGTACCAAAATAGTTAGGACACTGTTAATGGACATATATTGCAAAGTGACTTATTTTTGCAAGATCTTTAACATAAAAAGCAATCCTTGTAGTGAGACAACCCCTTTAATGTGAGGATTATGTTGGAGGACATGGAGCATCCAAGCACTCATGTGAGAGATGGAGCCTTGATTTCTCAAGCCTCTGGGTCGAGGGGCACTAGCAAACTGATCTTCCTCATCTTCCACCTCCGCCTCAAATCCGTGCCAACCTCTTTCCAAGGCAGGGACATTGGTAACGTTGGTGTCCAGGAATACCTCATCCTCCTCCTCCTCCGCTTCCTCCGGCACAGCTTCAACACAACCCTGACTTGCCTCAGATGATGCACCCTGAGAGCTGAGGTGCCACCTTGCACTAGCCCTGGAACCCGAACCACTGCCTAATGAAGACCGATAAAGTTGTGAAACTGTCGGGCCTTCTGGATTCGATGGAGAGAAAGGCTCTGTGTCCGCACTTGTGTCCGTCTCCTCCTCCTTCGCTGGTGGGACCTGATGTTTCAGAGTGTTCAATGATCGTTCCAGAACTAAGATCACCACAATGCTCATGCTGACAAGGGCATTGTCCGCACTGACCATATTGGTGGCTTCTTCAAAACAGGCAAGGATGGTGCAGAGCTCTTTCACCTGCCTCCACTCTCGGTGGCTTCAAAACCCCGAGGGCCACACCGCTGCTTGTCAGGCCATTGTGTCACTTCGTACTGCGTAATGGCATTGCGCTGCTGCCACAATCCGCTGGGGCATGTGGAGGGTGGAAAATTTCCCGCGTGTTGCCATGTCAACAAAGAGACGGTTAACGGGGGGGCCCGAGCTGGACGCTGCAATGAAGCCAGGCGGGACGAAGCAGGGTGCGAACGGCGGGAGTGTAGCTCAGACCTCGAGCCTTCCCAGCAGGCAGTCCAGACCCGGGTAAACCATTTTATAAAAATTTTTGGACGACAAGGTTCATGACGTGTGCCAGGGAAGGGATGTGCTCCAGCCTACTGATCTTAAGGGCGGCCAGGAGATTTCGACCATTATCGCACACCACCTTGCCTGGCACAAGGTTCTTGTCAGTCTCGTTGCGAAAAGCTGTCCACAGCTCCTGACCTGTGTGTTGATGGTCTCCAAGACAGATTAATTTCAACACGGCCTGGTTTCTATGGGCACGTGAAGCTACCAGTGGACGTTGGGGGAAAGAACCCTGCACCATCCCTGCGGTTTTGAAGAGCTTGTGCCGAGCCTGAGAGCCACCGTTACCACTAGAGACATCCACCCAGCTCACCCAGTGAGCTGTCACAGAGATATAGCGGCTTTGACCGTGCTTACTAGTCCATGTATCGGTGGTCAGATGGACTTTGCCGGACACAGATGCAGACAACGCGCTTGAAATTTTAGATGACACGTGGATGGCCAGGGCAGGGACGGCTTTTCTGGAAAAGAAATGCCTGCTCTGCATCTGGTATTGGGGACAGGCAAGGGCCATGACGTGGTGCAACCCATCTGTGTCCGACTGACTTAAAGGCAACATTTCCAAGGCCAAAAGCCTGGCAATGCCAGCATTCAGGCTTTTGGCTTTGGGAGGGTTTGGGTTAAAGTGTTTCTTCTGCTCCCAAACCTGGTAGACAGAAGGCTGGCTGTTATACTGGCCGCTGTACAGTGTGCAGGTCAAACTGGTGGAAGGAGAAGGGGTAGGATGGGTCTCTGATGGTGCTGGTGGTACTCGGGCGACGGTGGAGGCCTCAGTTGGAGGCTGATCCTTGCTCATGACTCTGAGAGACATGGGCAGCAGAGGAACTCTTGGTCGTGGCGGAGGAGGAGGAGGCGGAGACAGAGGGTGTGACAGTGGTTGGAAGCCCGGAATTGTTGTGCCTTTTTTTGGACAAGTGTTCCCTCCATTTCAACTCATGCATTCGCTGCATGTGACTAGACATGTTGGTGGTGGTTAAACACCAAAGATTCTTCCCTCAACTGATGCGTTTACGGCAATGGCGGCATATGACATCGCTGGGTGAATCGGAGGCTTGCTTTATAAAGGCCCAGGCTTGAGAGATCCTGGACCTTTTCGACGGCGATAAGCGAGGAGTGGTTTTTTCGCTGATCGTGGCTGACGGAATAATCTCAGCGGACTTGTGCGACCGCCCTCTAACTTTTTGAGGCGGGACCTGTACTGACACTACCCCATCATCTTCCACCTCGTCCAGTGATGAAGCGTTCGCAAGCAAATTCTGCTGAAAAGACCACGTTGGATCCGCAATGTCGTCATCATCATCATCATCAACCCGTCCTGACATTCTACATCCTGGAGCTGCGGGCTACAAGCATCAGGCACTGCCAGGCATTGCCGACCGCTCGGGATTTGTGGCGAATGACCAGTTTCCTTCTCCTCCTCTGATGGCATCAGCAATTGGCCTCTTGATCTTTTGAAATGCCTTCTGAACCCAATCACATTTTGTCATCAAAGAGGTCTTCAGAAAATGGATTATCCACAGTGGTGTAAGACTAACAAAAAAGTAAATGGTAGTCAGCTCACCTGGTCAATGTAAACGGAGAAATGAATGAATAACGCCCGGACTTGATGAGAATCAGATCACCCAACAAAGCGTGTAGCAAAACAAATGGATAGTCCAGCGTGAAACACTCTCCACATTGTAATAGCTTCCAAAAAATGATTTAATGAAGGCGATTAAAAATAGGTCCAAAACATGAAGTCATGCAAGTAGCATCAAAACCGACACGTTTTGGTTCATCAGCACCTTATTCATAGCATAACAGCACATACAAACAATGCCATTTAAATACCCCAATACTGGGTCATGTGACCTCTCATGTGATGAGAGGAAATTACGTAATAGATAAAACATATACAAACATTGTTAAAAACATCTAACAAAGATGCAACAATAATGACTAAATGTTAAATGGTTAATAGTGACAAATTAAGTCATACCGTCTGTTTAGACCATGCGGAAACCTGGTGCCAAGCGTGAAGATCCACCAGGCTTCTCGTGCAAGCAACTTCCTCCTGTGGTCACCGCCCCTCCAGGGTCTACTAACCCGTTCTATTCCCTGGAATGAGAAGTAAGTGACATCTCCGGCATGCACATCTTGGAATCGACTCGACGCCATTGAGACACCTACATTGAGAGGTTTCTTAGCATCCGACAGATGCCTGCGGATGCGTGTCTTCAAAGTGCATGCGTGATTAGGTATACTACAAAACGAGTTACAATTAATATAGCTGGTCATTTTAAAGCTTCTATTTTGTGACACTGAATGGAATTCTTTAGACATAGTAACATGATTGCACGTAACACACCTAGAGTGTCCACACTTATACATGCCTATATTATTTAGCCAGGTTTTATTGGGACAATCCCTATTGGAATAAAAAGAGCTAGGAGATAACAGCATACCTAAAGAGCAACCTCGTCTTGAGATAAAACGAACCTGCCATGAATAAGGTGCTGATGCACTGAAACACGTCGGTTTTGATGCGACTTGCATGACTTCATGTTTTGGACCTATTTTTAATCGCCTTCATTAAATCATTTTTTGGAAGCTATTACAATGTGGAGAGTGTTTCACGCTGGACTATCCATTTGTTTTGCTATTCACAGTGGTGGGTACACGAGTTGACATTTGGGTTGCCTTCGCTTCATGTTCGACGGATGCTGACGATGATGATGACGACATTTGTGGCCGTGACTGGGAGGACGAGGAGGTAAGACTGCTGGATGCAGGTTGCATTAACCACTGAAGAACAGATTGGTGATGCTGTTCGTCACTGAGATTCACAGGGCACCGACTCAGCGTTGACAGGCCTGACGGTCCGGCAACCGACGATCCGCTGGCTTGCGTGTTGTCGCCAGCACTGGAAGGAGCACCTTCTCTCGTACCTCTACCTCCTTGTCCTACAGCCCTCTTTGCTCGCTTACCACCTGCATTTCGCTCCATGTTCAGAAAGATAAAAATGTAAAAAGGTATGCAAGAGTTTTTGACAGTCTCTTATTGAAAGACGGCAAATCACAGCTATTCTTAAATCCCTCTAATTTCCTACAGCCAACTAGGATAAGAAACAGAATTGTTTCTAGCGAATACCTGTGAAATGCGGTCTGATGGAAGAACCGTAAGACAAAATCAACAGTGTCCTTCCTTCAGTCCCAGGGATTTACAACTGCTCAGTAGGACTAGGAATTGATAGTTTTCAACAAACTATCATACAAGTGCGCTATCTGTGCCAAACTGAGATTCACCGAGCACAATAAAACTATTCAAAAGTTAGACGGATGACAAATTGCGTTTTTTGAAGAAATGACACACGAGAACAGTTACTTGAAAATTTCTGTATCTTAATTTAAGAACAAGGTGGCTCTTTGAACAAAACTGGGCCACACCAGTGCAATACAGCTATTTAAAAGTTATACGGATAAGAAAAGGTGGTTTTTGTACCAATGAATTACACCAACAGTTACTACAAAATTTCTGTATCCTAATGTAAGTACAAGCTGGCTCTTTGAACAAAACTGGGCTGCACCAAAGTGAAATACAGCTATGTTATACGGATAAGAAAAGGTGATTTTTGCACCAATGAAATAAACCAGTAGTTACTAGAAAATTTCTGTATCCTAATTTAAGTACAAGGTGGCTCTTTGAACAAAACTGGGCTGCACTAAAGAGACATACAGCTATTTAAAAGTTATACGGATAAGAAAATGTGGTTTTTGCACCAATGAAATACACCAACAGTTACTACAACATTTCTGTATCCTAATGTAAATACAAGGTGGCTCTTTGAAAAAAACTGGGCTGCACTAAAGTGAAATACAGCTATTTACAAGTTATACGGATAAGAAAAGGTGGTTTATGCACCAATGAAATACACCAACAGTTACTAGAAAATTTCTGTATCCTAATGTAAATACAAGGTGGCTCTTTGAACAAAACTGGGCTGCACTAAAGTGAAATACAGCTATTAAAAAGTTATACGGATAAGAAAAGGTGGTTTTTGCACCAATGAAATACACCAACAGTTACTAGAAAATTTCTGTATCCAAATGTAAGTGCAAGATGGCTCTTTAAAAAAAACTGGGATGCACAAAATAAAAGGCGCAATTTCACCTCAGGTGCAAGGTGTACTGGCCAAAAAGTGGTAAAAAAAATGCCATTTCATTGCAGGTTCAAAGTAGAGTCTGGGCTGCACAATATGCTGTCTATCATACATGAAAAAACTTTGAGATTCTCGGTTCACATATTTTGATCAAAAGATGTTTAAGCTTCCCACGACTTTCAACGTGATCTCAAATAGGGCAGTCCTACACTATCTTTTACCTCTCAATAGATCCACATTCAGGCCTCTCACTGGGTCCACCGACCTCCTTTATCCAGAGAGAAAAAAATATAAAAACACCCAACCTGCAAGCTGCACTTCTTATGGACAGCCTGTGAGAGTGGCAGGTGCAGAAAATCAAAATGGAGGCACCCTTTCCTCCCCATATAGGTTAAAATCAATATATACCAAATATAACGTATGGTTCTGCACAAAAAACACTGCTGAAAAAACATATGCAAACCTTGGTGCCACTGACAGGGCTGCGGCACACATATATATATATATATATATATATATATATATATATATATATATATATAATATATGTAAAACACACGCACTCCACTGCCAGCGGCACACTACTGCAAAGAGGGCAATACATTACATGGAGATCCCTAAAGAAGCATTTATGCTGTCTATCATACGTGAAAAAACTTTGAGATTCTCGGTTCACATATTTTGATCAAAAGATGTTTAAGCTGCCCACGACTTTCAACGTGATCTCAAATAGGGCTGTCCTACAATATCTTTTACCTCTCATTAGAGCCACATTCAGGCCTATCACTGGGTCCACTGTCCTCCTTTATCCAGAGACAAATAAATATATAAACACCCAAGCTGCAAGCTGCCCTTCTTATGACAGCCTATGAGAGTGGGCAGGTGCAGAAAATCAAAATGGAGGCACCCTTTCCTCCCCATCTAGGTTAAAACCAATATATACCAAATATAACATATGGTTCTGCACAAAAAACACTTCTGAAAAAACATGTGCAAACCTTGGTGCCACTGGCAGGGCTGCGGCACACATATATATATATATATACATGTACACACGCACTCCACTGCCAGCGGCACATTACTGCAAAAAGGGCAATACATTACGTGGAAATCCCTAAAGAAGCATTATGCTGTCTATCATACATTAAAAAACTTTGAGATTCTCGGTTCAAATATTTTGATAAAAAGATGTTTAAGCTGCCCACGACTTTCAACGGGATCTCAAATAGGTCAGTCCTACACTATCTTTTACCTCTCAATAGAGCCAAATTCAGGCCACTCACTGGGATCACCGACCTCCTTTATCCAGAGAGAAAAAAATATAAAAACACCCAACCTGCAAGCTGCACTTCTTATGACAGCCTGTGAGAGTGGGCAGGTGCAGAAAATCAAAATGGAGGCACCCTTTCCTCCCCATATAGGTTAAAATCAATATATACCAAATATAATGTATGGTTCTGCACAAAAAACACTTCTGAAAAAACATATACAAACCTTGGTGCCACTGGCAAGGCTGCGGCACACATATATATATATATATATATATACTGTACACATATATATATATATACATGTACGCATGCACAATATACACCCTTCTTTCCAAAGCCAGCCTGTCTGTCTGTCCGTCCGCCCCCCCCCCTCTGTTTAACTAACTAAGAAGTCTCTGTCTAACTAACTAAGAACTGAAATTCTCTAGTCTACCTATATTCGAATGTTCACTGCTAAAAGCATAGTTGTCTGTAGGAATAAAGAGAAGAACTGTGTCTCTGAGCTGAGCTGTATTGAGAGAGACGTAGCACACGCCTTGCTCTAGTGAGAGACACTGAAACACTGATACTGAACAGGAAACACTGTTCTATGCAAAACGAGGTAATGTGATTTTTCCATCCAATGACAACCATACACATCACAGTCACACACTCAGCTCACCCTGCCCTATGCTCTAAGCTGATTTGCTGGCTGCCAAAATGACAGGAAGCGCCGAAAATAGTGCGATAGTAATAGATTATCTGCAGATTGTCACCTAAAATATCACGTGATTGGAAATTTTCGACCAACCTAAAAATCATGCCGATTTCAACTTTGTCGATTATAATCGCTCATCCCTTCTCAGCAGCAATTGTTGCTTGCACCATACTAATGTTATTTTTTTATATCACCGAGGCCATCTTGGTGATGAATACCTTCTGTCTTCGTTCTACAACATATATATATATATAATATATATATATATATATATATATATATAAAGAAAAAATCCATGGCACTCCAGAGAAAATGTGAGCAAAAGAGTAGTTTATTCCTCCATGCTAGATGAACAGTGACATTTCGGCTCCCTCACAGAGCCTTTGTCAAGCTCCTTGAGGGAGCTTTATTTTTATATCTTGGGGCTTTTGTATCGCACCTACATTTTCTATTGTATTAATTTTTTAGGAAGTGCTGCTTTATTTCTTTGTTTGTATATATATATATAATATTTATATACATACAGATGTAGCAGAGTCAAGCTTGGCCGTGATAGCACGGCTTTTGTGGTTATAGCGTCATCTGCAACAAATGCCATGTTTCTTTTTAGTTCTGATTATTTTATATATATAATATATATATATTTTATATATATATTATATATATATATATATATATATATATATATATATACACAGTACATGTTTATATACAGATACACACAGGACATACATTACTCACAAAGAGATAGGGATATATGTCTTTTTCAGGATGAACATAGAATTTCTTAAGAAGTTCTCAGAGCGTCATCAGCAGGTTGTAAAAGAGATACAGAGAGACTGGAAGAGTCACAGAAAGGCAAAGAAGTGAACGACTTTGGCTAAATCACACACTGATGACCACTTCATTGTAAACAATAAACAGGAACTGTAGTCATCTTCTTGATGACATATAAATAATTTTCCTAGGAGGTGGGTGAGGAGATGTAGGAGGACTCCATTTACCCTACTTGCCTTGTCCCGACGCTGCTGACACCCCGGGTGCTCACCAGCTCTGTCCACCCTAAGAAATGGTCATGCATATACACATAGTACATGCACAGAACCTCCATATTATACAGATATAATACTTTGAGTCCATGTAGGGTGCTTGACCACTAGTGGGCCCAATCGTGTGTACGTACTTTTGTATTGTATAACCAATACTAAAATGTGTACAAAAATGGCGATTTTACTACTTCTTGCCCGGGCAGGAAGTAGTAAAATAAGAAACATGGCGGTGATGGAAGCCTTCATAAGGTTCCTGCTGCCATGTAAGCCAATCGTGGCCCCACAAACTCGCCGTTTCTCATTCATTTAGAAGCCACAGCCGTGATCACCGTGGTGTCTAAGCAGTTAAACAATACTAAATGGAGCTGGCTCCATTCCATAGCTGTTACTAGCGGGTGTCAGCGATTTGTAGCGTGATGAGACATAAGTTTACATCCAGTGTCGTTAAGGGGTTAAAAAGTCTAATTTCCATAATGCAAAAAATTTGTAAGGAAATGAATCCACAGCACAGAATTTAAAACTGCAGATTATTCGATTATTTTCAGGATACCCTATAAACTTGCTGGTGATTTTCCCTTTCGAAATCAACGAGAAAATTGATTTGAGAAAAAAATCTGTGATTAAATTTTATTGTTACAGTTTTTGCTGTGAATCTTGAATACCATCTGCAAATACATATTTTAAATACATTGACCTTTTTAATCTTTTTTACATATTCATATTTCACACTAAACCCACAGCTTCAAATCTAAACTAAATCCACATGACTTAGTGTGGATTTTCCTCTATAGATTACTTGCAAAAATATTGTGGTTTTCCTGCTGTGCCAAATCTGCAGTGCATCTGCTATGTCTGGCTGTACAGTTGTAATCCGAGCATCGAGGCAGGCTCGCCGGAATACAGCGAAGTCACATACAAAGAACACGACTCCAACACCAGTTCAAAACAGTTTGATTTACTGAACTTTCTAGAAACATGTGGCGAACAAATCCCCCTGAATACCTGTGTACAAACTCATCTGAGGCCCCTGTGCTGCACAGCAAACCGCCAGGAGTGTATCCTCTGGGTGCCTGATGACTTTGCCTATCTGTGGGGTTCGGAAAAGCTGAGGACCTCTTACCTTTTAATACTGTTCAAACAGATGGGAACGATTGCTTGTGGTGCCGTTCACGGGCACACTCGCAGTGCAGCACATCAGCTTACAACTTAACCAATGTTACTCATTTCCCCCCGAAGTGCACATATGATACAAGCTCTCTTGCAGGCGAACCGGTCGTGTGAATAGCGCGCGATAACAAACTCTCTTGAGAGTCTAGAATAGGAAGGCATACTTGTGGAACCCCTTATGGCCTGAAACCAAACCTGAACTAACTAAACTAGCAAAAGGCCTTCACAAAATCCAGGGTTCGTTGGCGTGCACGCATCTGGCTGAGGTACCTTACATTGGCCGGCAGTTCCTGCTCTCAGGTGTGAAGTCCTACTGATGGAGCGGATAGTCTGGATGCAGATGCTCCTCTCAATCTCTGCAAATTGTCCTTTTCATCCGGGAGTTCTCTCAGGCAACAGCGTCCGTGTAAACAGTCAGGCTCTCCTTTCTCTGTGACACAACTCACAGTCCAGAGCCTGGCAGATTCAGAGAAAGTGGGTGTTTCTTGTAAGTGCAGCCCTCCTGATCTTATGGGTCTCACATCTAAAGATGGCCGCAGCCATGTGAGCCTTGTAACATGTCTCTCATTTGCATATATCAGAAACCAGAAATAGCGGCTTCTTGTTGGCCAAACAGCAGATACCTATGAAAACTCTTCACAAAATGTCACCAACATAGGATCATAGAGAAATATGATCATCAAATTATGGTTGTCTAAACAACAGCGATGATTTTACACACCGCTCATTGTGTGCTGGACTTGTTAAATTATTCTATTGTATTTGTGGGGCATATTTCGGTGCAATTATGTGCAGGAGTATGTCCCGCAAATAGGTTGTGTGAACATGTAGAAATTGGTTATGGAAACTGAACTGCCCCTTTTAAGTAAAAATGTTCGTTTGTGTTATGCTTCTTTACATATCATATAATATTATCTGTCAGGATTTGGAGACAAGAACAGGAAGATGACATTGAAGTGATGGCATTTAAATGAAGTTGTTCTTTCCATCTGTACAGGCGCACACATTGTGTAGCTCATACATGAGTAATCTGCAGTTCCAGTCTGATAAATCTATAGCACTTACATTGCTATAGAAGAGAACAGGTCCACTGGGTCACAAGTGCATTAGCATTAATCCTCCAGGAATCTAAGCTTCCAAACAAGCCATTAATCAAGTTACTGGGGAAGGAATGTGTAATCTAATGTTTATGTTTCGTTCCACTTATTTGTCTTCTTTTTACAGATTATTGTTTCTGGAATAAACAAAGCATTGGTGCATTCCTTCAGCTACTGCATTAACGCTAATACCTTATGTCACTATTCAAACCTAAAAATTCAGATTTTAAATAAATTCCATTGCGGAGTTAAGCAATGGTTTTCATGATTTTCCAATAAGTAGTGATGTGTGGTATCTTACACAATAGTAGCAAACATTTTTGGGGGATAATGAACTAATACATTTAGAAAATGTTTCCGATGATTTAAACCCTGTTATAGAAACATCAATGATTGATCTCGGAAAAACAAATAAGGCAGCACTTCCAAATAAGCGGTTTGTGAAAGGCTCATTGCTGACCTAGATAGTATGAACCATTTTGGGTGAAATAAAACCGCTTATTTGGAAGTGCTGCCTTATTCGTTTTTCTACATTGAAGAAGAATGTGGACTGGGTTTGTAGGCGTGCACCTATAATATTATCTTGTGCTGCTGGTTTCTCTTTTTTTTATTTCCTGTACTTTCTGTATTTCCTGTATTTAATCTCAGAATAAATATATGTTTATCCCAGGCAGGTTTACATTCACTTTTAAACTGATAGTCTATCAGCTGGTACCTCCATAAATCTGCAGAGCAAAGGGGCCATAGTCCTTAAAAGAAAGCTGCTGCTTCTTAAATGGAATATATCATCAGAAAATGACCTATTGTTAACATCATTTTTTTATGTTAAACACATTTTTTAAAGAATTTTTGGTGATGGTTTTTTTATTTCCTATATCATGATCACTATTTTAAAAGATCCTGAAATCCTTCAGTGTTCACTTTGGCCATTAGGCCTAATGCATTTCATGTTCTTTAAAAACATTCCATCAGTCTCCTCATTATCAGCACAGACAAAATTACGCTGAAAAGTGACACCAATATGTATACTGTAGATAACACATCATCTACCATTCAGAATCCTATTTATTCACTTATAACCAATTGAGTAGGGAAGGTTTTCAAGTAGTTCGTAGGAACACGATGCATAAATACCAAGCATTAAACATAATTTTAATTTAGGAGATTTGTGACGTAAGAGTCTTTACCAATATTCTGTAGCACATAAAGCATTAAAATCACTAGACCTTCACTGTATCAATCCCACTAAAGTTTCAAAATAGTTCAGTTCAACTGTCTTCTGTGGGCTTCATTGGACAGGTTTTCAATGGTCTTTCATAGTTGAACAGTTGCACACAAGATCACCTTGATCAATGCCAAGAGTTAGCTTAAGTTGTGTAAAGCAACACCACCAGTTTGGAGATGTAAATGTATTCAAGAATGATAAAGATCTTTCACTACCTGGCAGTCTGATGGGCAATTGAGGGTTTAGTGGATGCTCAAAGAATTCTACATAACACAATTCATAGTGTTTCACCAGCTAAACTGACTTCATCAGGGGTAAGAGCTCCGGACCTCTTACCCTTGATGAAGCCAGTTTAGCTGGTGAACCAAGTTGGGGAGGTCAGGCATGACATTTAATTTGGTGTTGTCTCACTTGTTACAAAGTATCACACCGCCTGAAGGGTGCTACAAGGAAGCCTATTGTTTTTTGTCCATTTGATTTAGAGGTAACTGCCCAAGTAGGTTGCTAGGGTTTATGTGTGGGGCGGAATTGATTCTTACGAAGTTGAAGTCGTTTAGTAATTTTAAGGTAAAACTTCGGTTCTCGAATGAAGTCGAAGTTGGGGTTTCTTCGGGTGAATGAAGTGATGCTTTTATTGATAAAATGGCTGCGTAGGCACATGGCGTTACTTGGGGCAAAAAGAAAGCTGGGAGGAAGAAGGCATAGCTGGCATGAATGTGCAGAGATGATAGCAATCAGAGACCGGCGGATTCCTGTGACGTCACCGCAGACTATATAAGTACGGAGCGGACGTGGGAGCTCACACTCCTCTCACTGTACTGATCAGGGAGGTGTAGCAAGTGATTGTTACTGATAGAAACTGATTTGTTTACAGGGATTTTTGTGGGGTGTCTCAGCTTGTTCTCAATAGACTGATTCTCTTAACAATTCATTATTTGATTTTTTAGGGTATTGGAATCTGAAATCCAGTGTGCGTCAACTGCAAGCTCATATACATTTAATCTTATATGCTCACCAGCCACATTGAATTTCCAGAGGGGTTCTATGCCACGTTCCGGGTTGTAATTAATTTAAAGAAAAACAGGTTTTTACTATAAAAAAATACCACTTCTTTTTGGTGCCATTCTTGGCGCAATTTTACATCCAGTGGTAATTAAGCGTTGTTATGAAGTGTGGTGACTCCAAGAAACCGCATTTTTCCACCGCCAAAATATATATTTTTTGTAGCCTAATTCACAAGCTAAGGTAAATTACAATTTTTTCTCTTGTTGTGTTGCGTAATAATATCGTCGCATTGTATAACGCCTTCATAGGCTAGTAAGTTTGTGGTGGCTCATTCTTTTGGGCTATTTAATCCAGGGTTAATTAAGCGTTGTTCTTCAGTGTGGTGACTCCAAGAACCGTCATTTTCACCGACAAAATATTTACATTTTTCCTGTAGCCCTAATTCACAAGCAAGGGGTAATTAAAATTTTATCTCTTTGTTGTGTGGCGTAAATAAAACCACCGCATTATAAATAACGCTACAAAGTAGTAGTTGTGATGGCTCAGTTATTTTGGCGAAAATTTACATACAGGGGTTAATTAAAGCGTTGTTTTTCAGCGTGTGGTGACGCAAGAAACCGTCAGGGGGCAAAGTCTGTTGTAAGCAGCCGCCCAGGAGTTGGGGGGGGAGCTTCAGGCAAATCTGCGTGCGTGTGTGGAGCCCGGTGGAGGTATCACTGTCTGACTGATGAAGGCCTTTTTCCTGAGGGGACATAGCTTTTGGCTGGGACTAGTACCATCTGAGTGAGTACCCCTTTACCATCGGCTTCCCAGGGGGGTGGCAGCCCCCTGGGGGGGGCCAGGGGTTAGCCTCAGGCAGTGGGCTTGTTCTTAGGGCTCATACTGTGCATAACAGTGTGGGTTAAGCGAGGAGGCTTTATTTGGGGACTGTGTTTGTGCTTTTATGCAAGACTTTTTTGTGAAGGGACACCAAGTCCATCTGGTGAGTTGCTGAGACCACATGTCTTCCTGGGGGGGGTGGCAGCCCCCCAGGAGGGGCGAAGGAGCAAGCGGGAATATGGGCAGGGCCCGCTTGACCTCGCTCCCCGTCCGTCCGGCGGGGGGTGGGCTAATACGTTACCGGAGGGTCCCTGCTGCCTGTTTGCCCTGACAGCATGAACCGGCAGCGATGCGGGGGACATGCGTGCGGGCGGCAGAGGCGGGGTTGAGAGACGCAGGAGAACTAAGGGAGATTTACCTGGCCGAGGTGGAGGTACGGTGACACCTTTCAGGCATGGTGAAGGTGCAGATCGCCTGGCGGCCTGCTTATCTCGGTTTTCCAGGAGATTTGAAGGGTGGTGGCAAGTATCGAGGTGGTTAGAGGATCTGCGGGAGGGCCTTTTACCGCCGTACCATCGGTGCTGCAAGAGGGCGCTTACGGCCGTTTTAACAACCTGAAAGAGGACTGGCAGATAGCTGGAGGAAGAGCACGGAGCATATTAAATGGGGCAGGACCCTTCCAAGAGAAGCTCAGCAACGACCAGCGGTTCGAAAGATGCATGCGGGCAGAAGAGGGCAAGGGCCTATATCGAAAACCAAACATGGCGCCCGGGAGCCAGGAGATCGAGGAGCGTTGGCCCACGTGTCGGCTTAAGTCAGCAGTGAGCTGAAGCGTTACCTGCGGTGGGCGGTCCGCTGCGCGCGGTGAGTCCTGCCTCTGTGGTGACTAGTCAGACCGCGTCGGACGCCAAACCGGATTGAACGGGCCGGGAAACTGGAAGTGCGTCGGAAGGCCCGCCCATGTGATGAGGCCGGCCGGAAGACAGGCCATATTGGAGAAGGGCAGAGGAGCAGTGCCGCGAACCGGCAGCGTGGCGGCGCACCGGGAGGGGAGCCAGCACAGAACGGAAAGACTGCAAGCAGAAAAATCAGGTTACTGACCTAAAAAGAGTCTGCCGCCCCGGGGGGCGGGACAGTGGACCAGCAAAGTGGTACAGCAGAGAGGAAGGGGAGCGGGCAGAAGCCTGGAGTGAGGCACGCCCGTTATTCTTTAGGGAATTTGGGGTATCGGGCGGAAGAATTAGGGAAATACTAGCTGTGGTTCACCATCTCCTGTGACCACAGCTAGTCAGGACTTAACAAAGCAGTGTGGAAAATGCCATCAGACTTGTTCATCATTGGGGCAAGTTGGTGCCAGTCTTAATTTGACTATGCCCTATCAGAGGATGAAGAAGGGGGAAAAGGAGCCAGCCAATTCTTTGTGACATGGCCTCCGTGAATCCAGCTAATAGAATCCCCTGTGCGAGATGGGCCGCTAGTTTTTGGGATGAGGAATTTCCGGAAGAAGGGAGGAATTTACTGTTAGCAACAACAGCAAGAAACAGAAGGAAGAGACAAAAGAAGAAATCAAAATTCGGTGAGTGTGTCCCGGGGACTTGGCTGGCCTTCGGGCCTGTCATTGGAAGCTGGGGTTGGCTGCAAAGCCGCCAGAACCCCTCTCCCCCGCAGGCTCAGGCTCTGGGAATAAGTGGGTCTGGGGTTACGGGGGGAGAGGGGAGAGAATGGCTGTGTTACCTCAAAAACTGCTGTGCTATTTTATAAGGCAGCTAAGTTGCAGCAAGGCACGGAGGTGCGGCATTTCCCAAAGGTATCACAGAGGGGCATCCCTGAAGGGGGGGGGTCCCTAAAATCGTGAAGGAGAACCCCTCCGTTGTGCAGAAGGGCGCATTGGCATCGGGAGGGGGGATCCTCAAATTTTGCAAGATTCAAACCAAAGGCTCAAAAAAAATAGTGGTGGCTCACCCAGGCCAAGGGAGAAAGTATGGAGGTGTCAGGGGTATCCCATGGGGGGCATGGATGCGAGGGGGCGGAGTTTGCTCCCCAATGTAGCTGAAGTGGTCGCCAGGATACAGCTGGTAAGTGGTAGAGTTGAGGAAAAACAACAAGAGAACGGGGTAATAAAGAATGGTAAATGGATGCTGTTGTGAAGGTAATAAAACATCTGAAATTAGTCCAATAGGAGCGCCCTGGCTGCAGAGGAGGGTTCATCGGTGGACCCGCCCCTCAGGGAGCTAGTCTCCCTCAGAGTAGCGTAGCTATGCTTGCGTGGCTAAGGGGACGGGGCCTTACCCTCCCTACGGCGGGAGCGGGGACGTCGCACATTTCAACGGCTGTCTTGAGACCTGAAGAAGGGCGAGAGGACTGGCCCAAATAGAGGGGAAGGAAGTAGACCTCTCATTCTGGATCGAATGATTCGGATTGGGGGCCTTCCGAGAGACCCCTAAACAGGGGGAAGTCGTTTGGGCACTTCCCACAGGGGGCCAGACAGGTGGCCGTAGGAAAGTGGGGTCCGGCTAGGTCTGGGAGAGCAATGACGCCATGCACGCCAAGATCTCGGGTTGTGGAGCTGCTCCTTAGGATGCAGGTCAGCACAAAAGACATCTTTGCGCTGATACAACCCCTACGGCTCAACGGTGTTGAATGTAAGCTTTGTTCGGCGGAGGGCTTGAACTCTTTGGTCGTACTATGAGCTGGCCAAACTCGTCCTGAATGGGGGGATTGGGTTGGCGAAAGAACCCAGTGCGGGCTGAGGAGCAGCTTTTTGGGCTCTCCAACAGTTGTCTTTTGTAGCGGACTCCAATTTCAAGCGTCAGGGTTTCAGTGAGGTGAAAGGGTGACCGTTATTAAGTACCATACCACAACGAGTCACTCTCGTGTTACGGTGAGAAGTATGAATCACATGGTACTAGAGCAGTGCTCTTGTGGTGTGCTGATCGGGAGATGGGCAGGACATCTATCTGATTAACTCATAATTATGACACATGTACGCTTTTAGATGAAGTGTAAGAGAGTGACTCTGGTCTGGTGTAGAACTAATGACAGATAAGTTTGTGTCGGGTTGCAGTTGAAAGAATGGCAACGAAAGAGCTAGGCCGGTTGCGATGATATAGCCATCCCGTCCGCTTTCTCTGCGGTTGATTGGGGGTTCAGCAGGGCGTGTATGTGTGGCAGGGGGTATTGGTGTTGGTGGTGTTGAGGATGGTATCTCAGTAGTACTTGCTACACCGGCGAGCAGTACGACGCTTGTGCATGCTTTAAGTGGAGCGCGCATCACGCGACCGTCGAGACGCAGTCTGTTATCGCTCAAGTCAGGCGTGGCCTGGAGCTCGCGAATGCTGCAGACCTCGTCGCGCAGTAGAGCTCGCAGGGGCGAGTCTTGAGACGAGCGCAGTCCATTCGGCCGCGGTTACTGATTGCTCGCAGTGCACGTAGTTACTTCGCGTCTCTGGCAGTACAATACTAATCATATTGTAGCGCGCGACGGGACGGGCGTAACCCATAGCTATAGAGAGAAAGCTATGGGAATACCGTAATGACTTGATCGGCATTTGCCATGTTAATGCAATACTCGTGCGAATGAGCGCTCCAAAATAAGTCGGTTGAAAGTACCCTTAGACTCTGACCTAGGCATTGGCCTCAGCCAGAAACTTCTCACCTCTGAGGTCCAGTCGCGCGGTAGCTCCTGCTGATAAACGGGAGAAATACCCGGTCGCAGCATAAGTGTGTGTCAGTCAGGTCAGTCACTTTCGTAGATCATTCGACTCAAATGAGCTTAGATCTGCACGTTCTCGCATCTGTGCACGCGCAGGCAGTCTGTAGTGCGACTGGGTTGCTGAGCGGCTCTATATGGACGTCGGTATCGTAAAGGGGGGACCGTTAGAAGTGGAGTCCTAGTGAAGAGTTGATACTGTTGGCGTCTCTCGCTAGAGATGTGCAGATCGGCCCGTTTCGTGCGGAGAGATTTGCCATAGTTTGTATACGATAGGACTCTGCTTATGTAGTTGTGTTGTATGTCTTGGGTAGAGTATAACTTTTATGCTTCCCTTGCGCGCGACGGCGCAGTCAGGGAATCCGGACCCCGCATCGTTCGCTATGCCGAGATCCGGCTCAGCTGCGTCTGTACCGACTTTGCGAGTTCTGATTTTTGTAGGATTCAAGAGAGAGGCAGTGCGTGCAATATAATAGCTCTTCGACCCATACCTTATAGCTATGGTACGCTTTTGCGTGTGGGTCAGTAGGGGTGCCTAGCCTTGTTTTTCCTCTCCAGTCACCCGGCTGTGTAGAAAGACGTGTACAGGGGCACGTGACGAATTGGTGGTTGTGTAACTCCAGGTGTTCAGAAACTGTTCGTTTTTTAATTGGGTAAGCTGCCATGAAATAAGGACTTGTCTGTTAGTAGCCAGGAGTGGTTCCCGTAGATTATTTAGCAGTACTTAAATTTATTTCTGCTTTTTTCCACAATACTTTAGTCTAAAGTGATATTATTTAAGTCAGTTTGCCGATTGCTTCTTCTTTTCGCCGCTGCACTCAGCAGCTCTTAGGCCTGTGGCAGCCAGCAGTGAACATCTGTGGGATACCTTTAAAAATCATTAATTTGCTGCATGCGGAAGTGGACACAAATGGTTTGTCAGCTAGATAAACAACATAATCATTGGTAACAAGTGGTGTGCAGAATGCATCATATTTGTCTGTTTTAACTACCACATTCTAAGGAAAGGAAAGAAAATTTCTTGGTTTGGCTAATCTATGCACTTATTTGCATTGTATATCAAGGACCTTGTTTCAGCATACATTGTTTTTTGTTCGTTTTGATCTTTTTTTATCTTTGATATTTCATAAGTCTAGTCTAGGTACATTATTATTACCACCAACTTAATATCCAGTAGTAACCACTATTATTAGCTATGGACAGCAGCTACACAGGCTGGAGTGGCTACAATATGGTCCTGATAGGTTGGTAGGGTGCTTTCTCCACGGAGCAGATTTTTTTACTTTGTTGTGATTGTTTTTTGTTTACGAATTTCATGGATTGTTTTTTGTTCTGCGACCTGAAAAACGCACCAAAAAATCGCTCTGCTGAAAGCACCTTAATCCGATATCTCTTGATTTGCAGTACTAGCCCACAGTGCTAAGGGGTTAGTGGGTTGGAGAAATACAATTTAAAACGTCATATCGTTACATCCTCCGACATGTTTCACCAGCGTACTGGCTTTATCCAGGGTTTCAGAGGTACCAATTGTGATTTTACTCATCTGTCTGAAGTTCACCTGCTGCAGACGGTGCTCACAAGGGGGCCTTATTTGTTTTTGTTGTCATGTGATTAGGACGACTGCAAAGTGGAGGCTTGGAACCCTTAATGGAGATATGTAACTTGCATGTATTTATATGGTGTTTTCCTGTTATAGATGTGCATCCACCAGACTTGAAAATAGAAAAGGAGCTATTTTCCTTCTTTCAGATAGTGAATAGGGTTAGATCGGTGAGGTAAGAAGATCAGGTTTTTATAATAGTGTGTATAGAGGTCTAAGAGTTATTACATAATAAAAAGTTTAGTTTAAGTGTTTTTCAGATTAGAGAAATGATAGAGTTAAAGTTTGCCCTATATCAAAATAGTTAAACTAAAGGTATTCTCACTCGATGTACTGTGGCGTGTGCAGTTACGTGACGTCAGTACATGTGGTCTTTCAGGGAGCTCACGCCAATACGCGCATACGTCCGCAGCGGGGGGCGGACAGCCCACCGGCTCTCATTGACAGTCATTATTTGCGGCGTGTGTGTAGCGTGAATAATTGACAGATATTATATACCCGCACGTTCATTTAATCGTTTTGTACGAGTGGGAGAGGAGTGTATATCCATAGTTCTCTGAGAGCTATGGATACCAAAAGTTCGGTGCCATCTAGCCAGTATTTGAGCGGATAACTTCTGCTGTCGTAAATGCATGCCGAAATTTTTTCCGTGTCGAACATACTTAGAGTGCTTTCAACGGAGCGTTTTTTGGCGCTTTTTTTTTTTATTTTTTTTATTTGCTGTGTTTTTTGCAAAAATGAACCAGAAAACACTTCACTGTGAAGCACCCTTATGGCAATGTTCACACAGACGTTTTTGGATTCGTTCTTCTGATACGCGTTTCATTCAAAGGTGCTGCACAAAACGCATCCAACACAAGTTAAGCAAGCAGCTGCATGTTTGACGCAGCTGACACCTATTTAACTATAGGGTTCCTTTCTGCTGCACAAAAAAAGATCCAAAGGATCGTGAATTGACATGTCAATTCTCTTGAATGGATCCTAAAGATGCATGTAAATAAAAGTATAGTCTGAACACCAATGCTTGTTTTTACGCTGAAAAGCAATGTAATCCACACTTGTTTCAGATGCTTGTTTGGGACCCATTTAGGGTCCCAAACATGGATCCAAATACGCATCTAAAACCATATCCAAAAAGCAATGTGAACAGTAACCCTGAGAAACTACACAATGATTCAGGTGGATCTGCAGCTGTTTTTTTTGGTTCAAGTCTGGGCAATTAGGTGTCCAGAGCAGTACTTGGAAGTCTGTCATGTTCTTCTAACCAATGTTGTATATTTCCAGCATATTGCATTGTCTTGCTGAAAGATCACATCTGTTCCAGAGAAGACAATCCGCTTGTACAGTGGGTTGCAAAAGTATTCATACTTCTTAAACAGTCCTCTATTTTTAACATTACAACCACTAACTTTAATGCATTTTATTGATATTTTATTTGATAGAGCAATACAAAGTAGAAAGTATTTGCGAGCTATAAAGAGATTGAGATATGCTTTTACAGCACCCTGTTTTTATAACCCTAAGTAAATTCCAGTGTGACCAATGGTCTTTAGAAGTTACCTAATTTAGTAAATAACTAGGAAAGAAAAAAGCTGTATACTAGCTTTACCAATAATGGAGGCGCTTCCGGGGGTGTAATGTAACCATAAAAATGTGCACAATAATTCATAACGGACACTATAAATATAATTGGTCTCCATTTATTTGGCACAATAAAAACAATACATAAATATAAAACTAAAACACAGCGCGTTTCACATAGCTTGCTTCCTCAGGTGTAATGTGTAGGGTCTTCACATTGAGGTTTAAATACCCAAATTGGTGGTAAGGACAATCGATTCGGTGTGTCAAACTGGGTAAAATGTATCTAAATTACCTCACAGATTAATAATACAATCCACATTAAACTATTACAACTATAGCAACTTCTTTGTATTGTAATTATTACATTTGAATACACGGTTTCACTTGGTATTCCATTAGGTACCGGACCGAAAGTTACATGTGTGGGAGGCTTCAGCTACGGAACTTCAAGGACTCAAGGCAGGATTCGATCCTCAGATGAAAATGATTAAAAATCACTTTAACCGTAAATCAACTTGAATGTAATATTATTCATTCACAGTTCTCATGTACAAAAATATGCGTCAGAACTTAATATATTGTCCAAAATTATGAAGCAACAGCATCTCCATATAGAGAAATAATTGAGAGAGAAAAATACTTTGTTGTAACAGCAATAACAACTTTGGCTGTAATGTCAAATGCTATGTTTGAGGAAGCCAATACTGCACAACAGCCTGAACACACCATCTCCACTGTGAAGCATGGTGTGATGTAGTACACTGAAAATTAAATGTCTTTTAATTCGTCATCAAAACGCATTGTCTTAATTCGTGAGAGTCCACGAATTCTGTAGCTTAGGACACAACCCCCATCTCCCCTGTAGGGAATTTATAGGCATGGGTCTGTATCCTGTATAGTGTTCCTGTGTGGGCTACTAGCCCCGTGCATATCTGGTAAGCTAGATTTTACAACTCGTAGCATAAACAAATCTTCATCCAAGAAAAGTTTAAACAGATGTCACCTTTTGACCCCCCCCCCCACAATAAAAATTTATTGACCTGCCCCCCAAACAGAAGCGCCCGTCCCTGATTGCCCATCTTTTCGGCCCAAAAGGTTTGCCAAAAAACCCCCAAGACAAAGGGTCCGGCCCATTCATCATAATTTCAGCCCAGGTTTAAAAAAGTAGGGAAAAATGAGAGAGGAGGAGGGAAAAAGGGAAGGGGATAAAGCACCCCAAAAACCCGAGGAAAAATTGTGTTCATAACCTTTGGGGGTTTAATTTCAGATTGAGTGGGGTTTCCCTTTTCTTTCTTTCCCTACCCCCTTTGGGTCTGAGGGGTTTAAACCCAAAAAAGTAAGTGTGAAAATTTTAATTTTTTTTTCCCCTTTTTTTTTCATTCGATTGATGTGGATGTAAATTTTATTGTTATTAGATTTTGTGTATGTAACATTGTACATCGTTTATTTTTTAAAGGTATCAGTAATTTTTGGTTCTTTTTGTTGCAAAGGGTCCATTTCCCCTTTAAGGAGTTTTTATTTTATTTTTGGAGTGCTACGAGCAGTGGGGATGAGCCTTTTTAAGTTTTTTTTAGAATATCTTTTTAGGAATCAGAAACCTTCCCGGGTGATTTCCCTTTTTTTTATTATTGAAAGGGAAAGGGGGTGGGGCGGATATATTTTTTGGGGCCGGGAAACTGTCTTGTGGTACGGGTTTATGCTTGATTCGCTACCTTTTGGGGAGAGGTTTAGCGCCAGGGGGGTTAAAAAAAAACTCCCAAATTTCAGTGGCCCCCCCGTCATTTTGGTGAGTGTGTTTCGTGAACATGGTATTTTGGCAAAAACGTGCTGGGGGGATGATTTTGGGTTTTAGCAGGGACCCTTGGAAGCTGGTCAGAGTTGATGAGAAGATGGGGTGGAAACTATTTTCAGGCCAAACCTGGGGAAAACCCGTTAGAGGCTGCAAAAAACTTGATTTAGGCGTAGATTTTAAAATTCCAGCAGGACAAGGGGCCCTAAAAATAATCCAAAAATACTTTATAATGGTTTACATCCAAAAACATAAATTTAGGGGTTAAAATAGCCCCCGTTAAAGGGGAAAACCTTTAAACCCCTTTATCAAAAAAAACAGGGAGCACACAATTTCGATAAAAATTTTTTTTAAAATGAAAAACACAATTTATTGGGAAAACCCAAAAAGTGAGTTCCACATGCATATGGATTCAAGTGTGGAATAGAGGGAATGGGCTTTTGGTCATTGGAACCCTTTAAACATAAAATGCCACAAAAAAAAAAGGTGTCGGAGAGATAGATATGAAATAGAAAACCCTTTGCCCTTTGCCCCTGTAAAAGCGTTTTTTTATATTCTTTGGATTATTTACGATTCAACATGCATCCTCATAATGACATCTGGATCAGAGTCCCCTACTATTTCCTACATTAAATCCCATTGAGAATTTGTGTAATGACTTTAAAATTGCTGTTCACAAATGTTCAACCAAAAAGGGTGAGGGGGCTAAAAGCCCCTTTGGAAAGAAGGTGGGCAAAAATTGAGCCTTAGATGTGCAAAGGGTAAAAGGACATACTAAACAGAAAAGCAGCTGTCTTGCAGCTAAAGGGGGTTTATAAAAATATTGACTTGGGGCTGAATTTCATATGCACCCAAAACACTTTTAATTTTTTTTTTTTTTTTTTTTTTTTTTGCCCACTTTTGGGAAAAAGTTCTAATCTTTTGTTTACAGTTCAAAAAATCTTTTCTAATTTTGGTGTTCTATCAATATAATATCAAAAAAAAAATGCATTTAAGTTTG